>JAASLG010000516.1:0-23762 GCA_013365235.1 Cercospora sesami | reverse complement strand
GGTGGCTACAGTTCGGAGCCAGTGTTAGTCTGTCAAGTTGTCGCTCCTCCTGCCGAATCTGCAGGGTGGATAAGTGTAAAAGCGAGCGTGTTTCAAGCGCTCTTTGCGACATTCATGATGGCAGTGTTAGGCGTCGTGTAGAATCGGAGCACACGGAATAGATCCCACTAGATAGCACACAGACTCTGAGCTATTGAGCCTGTTAAGTTCATTACGTTGAAAAATACAATATCGCGAAGTAATTTGGTCCTACAACAGCACTCATATCGCACGCATGTGACAGTGATGTCAAGCTTGAAGAGCTTCGGAACTTTGACTCCACCCTACGGGCCGAGGGCCCTGAGAACGTGGCTTTAGCCTCACTCTTCTTCCCACTCCCACTCTCCGCTCTTACCGTCCAACATCCTTCCAGTCTGAGACAGACTGAAGAATTGCGAGTGCAGTACTTACATCTCCTGGCATTAGTCTCGGAATTCACGGAGCAAAGCCAGAGTCAGACTGGAGCAACGCGGTGGACTACGAGCTTCTGGCCGGGAATGCCTGGAGCTTAAAGAGCTGTGATAGCAAGGGACTGCTCAGTGCACGATAATAGTCGGAGACGATGGCCTCGCCGGAAGCTGTGAGAGCTTTGCGAACCTTGCTCCAGGCATCCAAGTCGCCCGTTGTAAGACAACAACGGAGAACGATCTGTGCTGCGTGTTTGGCAAAGGACAAGAATGGCGTCGCCCGTCGAGTGGACAGCAGGCCAGTCGCAGCAGTCTCTACGCAACAACGGCATGAGCCCAGGGTGAAAAAGAGGCGTATGGCCACGCAGGTGGAGGTCAGGCAGCAAGGATACACAGGCAGAGGGCCTATAGCCGAATATGATGCGAGGGTGCAATCAGGTCGACTGCGGGACGACGAGCACCAGCGGACAATCATCCAAGCTTTGCAAGATCTACACGATGTCCTCTCGAAATACGTTGCGCCAAAAGTGATCAAGCCCACAATTGAGTCGCTGCAGCCCAAGAAGAAGAGTTTGTTCGGGTCGCTCTTCGGTGGAAATGACGAGAGCCAACTTGTGATGAAGCCTCGGCCAGATTTGCCGAAAGGTATCTATATGTACGGAGATGTGGGAAGCGGGAAGACCATGATGATGGATCTCTTCTACGACACACTCCCCGACAACATCACGCATAAGACGAGGATTCACTTCCACAATTTCATGCAAGATGTGCACAAGCAGCTCCACAAGATGAAGATGCAGCATGGGCAAGATATCGACTGCATCCCTTTCGTGGCGGCCGAAATTGCACAAGAGGCATCAGTGCTTTGTTTTGACGAGTTCCAGTGTACCGATGTGGCTGATGCCATGATTCTGCGTAGACTCATCGAGAGCTTGATGGCACATGGCACTGTTTTGGTCACGACATCGAATCGTCACCCTACGGAGCTCTACAAGAACGGCATCCAGCGCGAATCATTCATCCCCTGCATCAACCTGCTCTTGGACCAGCTTCGCGTATTAAACCTCGATTCAACGACAGACTACCGCAAGATTCCACGCCCGCCGTCAGGTGTCTACCACCATCCACTCGATAAGGCCTCCACAGCGCATGCCAACTACTGGTTCAGGTTCCTCGGAGACTTCGAAAATGACCCTCCACATCCAGATGTACAGCATGTCTGGGGCCGAGAGATCACTGTGCCAAAAGCCTCTGGCAAGGCCTGCTGGTTCACATTCAACGAGCTCATCGGCTCTGCTACAGGCGCAGCAGACTATCTCGAGCTCGTCAGACACTACGAAGCTTTCATCGTCACGGATGTACCCGGCATGAACTACCGCTCTCGAGATCTTGCCCGCCGGTTTATCACTTTCCTCGATGCAGTCTATGAATCTCGCGCGAAGCTTGTCCTCACCACCGCAGTACCACTTACTCAGCTTTTCATGAGCAGGAACGAAATCGACAACATGCTTGACGAAGCTGCAAACACTGCTGATGCGGACAGAAGAGTGAAAGATGCTGCAAAGAAGAAGAACACAGAACCACAAAAGCCAGGCTCCGATGTTGATGATGCGATGAGAATGATGATGGATGATCTGGGAATGAATATGGATTCCATGAAGAAGAGTAGTTTCTTTACTGGTGATGAGGAAGCTTTTGCGTTTGCTCGTGCGTTGAGCAGATTGAGTGAGATGGGCAGTCAGGAGTGGGTTGAACGAGGTCTCGGTCTCACTGGCAAGGGCGAGAAAGATGTTGAGGATTGGAAGAAGGTGCGTGGGTCGTGGCGGCAAGATAGCTACTGATTGCGTGTGGAAGCGAGGGCCGGGGACATGTGTATAGGTCATCTTGATTATCATGTGAGCGAGATACCCAGCTGTGCTGCGTTTGGTGCAGGCGATGTTGATAGATCTTCTGTGAATGTGCAATTTTCCAACTGCAATATGGTATCAACGTGGTCCTGATTGAATGTGTCGTCCCGAAGTGGTTCTAGCAGCTGGCATAGAGAGCGCAAGTTTCACCAGATCTCAATCTAGCAGTTTCACAAGCATGGCGGACAACAACGATCATTCATCGTCTTCTAGGGCGTCCAGTTCGACAGTCATATCGTACCATCCTCCACCACCAAACTGTGCCTTGCTCGGCCCGAGATTTTTGAAGCCAAATCGTTCGTAGTACGGTATTAGATGATCGTGAGCAATGAGTGCAGCTCGATCTGCGACGCTCTGAGTCTTTAGTCGATGCAAGTAGGCTTTCATGAGCGTGCTACCGAGACTGCGTCCTTGATACTCTGGCAGGACCGCCAGGCTGTGTATGCAGACCGTCCGACCTTCAGGCTTGTGGCCAAGCTTGGGATCTGGGTTGTCGGCCGCTGGAATGCTCATATCATCGTCGGTGACTGTTGGACTGGTAGTCATCGTCGATACAATATGCCCCAGAAGGATGGATTTGCGCTCCGGTGCTCCGCTCCAGGCTGGCGACGCGGTTGAGGCAGTCGTTGCTTCGGAGTTCTCTTCTGAGGTGAAGATTCCCAAGCTCAGCTCACCGCAATTCTTCAACCGGTATTGGAACTACGAAGAGAGCTGTCAGCATGTTGTGTGCCACTTGTCCGTACGAGATGCGCTGTTCTCGAATCCATAACAGTGGCTCGGTGCAGACATCAAATCGAAGGCGTAGAATGCATTTCAATTTTGGGAATGCGCAGGTGTCATGCTATATATCCGAAACGCAGTGTCGTGGTACAAGCAAGAAGTGGTGCCATTGAAGCCCAAAATGCAAGGAAGAAAGTGGATGTTGCATGATACGTGATGTTGTGCAGAGCTGCCAACTCAGCGAAGATCTTCGAGGAATTGAGAGGTCGGCCAAGCGCCCTGTCTCAAACATTTCATCGGCTCCGTCGCCTGTTAGACAGAGCAGCACGACGCTACGGAAGCAGAAGACAACGCATACCGCGGGAAGGTATCACCAACATGTCACCACAACGACGTGTGGCGAGTTCGTGACAGTAAAGACACTGACCTTTTCCCGAGAGGCTCTTTCAGCTGGCGGAAAGGCGGCGTCTTCTAGGCGGACACAGCTTTCGACATCGGAAAGCGAGAGGGTCTGCGTGTAGGGATGGAGAGGGTCGCGCTTCTCATTGCTCTGCCCCAATTCGTCCATGTATTCGGTGGCATCGGAATCCTGGTCCTGATCGTCGTCGTTGGATGAAAGAACTGGGGTTTGCAGCGGCGGACCCTCCTGCTTCTGACTTGACAGCTGAGGCATGCTGTCGAGAGTGTCGTCTGTCGCCTGTGACAGGAGCGAAGACAGATCACGAGGCATGGCGGCGGCGGCGCGAAAGGCTGTTTTGTATGCACGGCGCGCGACTGTGCAACGACTATCCTCGCAGGCGGTGCCTAGGAGTGCTCTGTCATACGGGTGACGTTTGTCGTCCTGCGGCCTGCCAATGTCGTGCAGTGCAGTAGCGTGTATATGCAGGCTCGCTTATCCGTGTATACTGTATAGTGTGCCCAGAGGCGTCCGGCCGAAGAATGGTGAAGTCTATCAACGAGGTAATATATTTTGCAGAAGTCTGTCCAATGCGCTGTTCGTTGCCCCTCGCTCTGGACCTGAGCAGGCGGGACGGGACGGGTTCGGCCGAGGATGCGAGTGCCGAATGTGGTTGCGTTGGTGGCGGCTGCCCTGACTCGGGCGAGGGGTCGATCACGTCTGCAGTCTCGCTGCAGACACGCGCATGATCAGAGGCGATATTGATTATCCAGGCGTGCGGATCCTGCAAGACGGCCAGGCCAGCGCTGTGCCAGACTCACCGACAACAGCAATGCCACGTGAATAGCAACGGTAAAGTGAAGCGTCAAGTGAAGCCGTCGTCACTCGCATCTTCCACTGTGTTCGGCGCCGCGATTACGAGAGCTGCCTGGGGGTCGCCAGCTTCTTTTCCCAGCATCATCAAAACCATTCACCCATTTCAGTCTTCGCGCAGCTTCTGACACGCACACCATCGCCGCCTGGCACCGTCCCGCTCATCCCAAAGCAGCCGCCACCTGGACACTCCATCGGCCACGCCGCGGTAACCGTGCCATCCACAGCTGACCGATCCTCTTCGCTGCTCTCGAGTTGCAACGACGCGGAGCCAAACGGTCTCGCAGTACTAGTCTCCGTCGCAGGCAAATCCCCCAGGCGGGTGTGACGCTGCTGTTGCCGGCATTCCAGACACACTGCTCCTTCAGGCGACTTGCATAAGAGCTCGAGCAAGGACGTACGACCTCAGCAAGAATTCTGGGCCTGAAGCCCACTGAACAGGCAACATGTGAGTACAGCTAGCCGCTATACAAGAGCCTGCGCTCCCGTCGCTATGTGATGGTCTCACCGCCAGAGCATGCCTGTGCCACTCTGCAACGACCTGCTGCTAACCTGTGTGCCATCATGGCAGGACGCGCATTACTATACAAATCATCGCTCCGAACCACCAACTCGACCAGGAGCTCCTTAATCTGGACCTTCCTTCTGAACTCTCCGTCGCCGATCTCAAAGGCTTCGTCACTGCAGAGACCCAAATCCCCCAAGCCTCACAGCAGTTCTTTCTGAACAACCAGGCTCTCCAAGACGACAGCAAGAGCTTAGACGCAGCGGGAGTGAAGGATGGCGATCTGATTGCTATGCTCATGACTCGACCACAACAGAACAACATGGGCGCTCAACGGCGGCCTCAGCAAGGTGCCCGAGGCCGAGGCCCGCCAAACAACACGGAAGAGATTGAGAGTACGCGTCAGAATATCCTGGCCAACCCAGGTGCGATGGCCCAGATCAGAGAACAACGACCCGCGTTGGCCGCGGCGATTCATGACCAGATCAGGTTCCGTGAGGTGTGGCAAGAGATGATCAGAGAAGATTCGGATAGAGAACGTGAGCGACAAGAGCAGATGCGACTTCTGAACGAGGACCCGTTCAACATCGAGGCACAGCAGAAGATCGAGGAGATGATTCGGCAAGAATCAGTGCAGGAAAATCTCCAATTTGCCTACGAGCACAACCCGGAGGGTAAGTCATGCTCAAAGATCGTGCATCTTGCGTAGGTACTAACACTAGTGGCAGTCTTTGGGAGAGTCACGATGCTTTACGTACCCGTTGAAGTCAACAAGAAGCCAGTCAAGGCCTTTGTGGATTCCGGTGCGCAGACAACGATCATGTCACCCTCCTGTGCTGAGGCATGCGGCATCATGCGTTTGATCGACAAGCGCTATTCGGGCATTGCAAAAGGTGTTGGTACGGCACAGATCTTGGGTCGAGTTCACTCTGCAGACATCAAGATCGGCAATCAGACCATGAGCTGCTCCTTTACCGTCATGGAGGGCAAGGACGTCGACCTCTTGCTCGGACTCGATATGCTTAAACGCTTCCAGGCCGTCATCGATCTTCGGCAGAACAAGCTCATCTTTGGCGACGGCAACGAGGTCACCTTCTTAGGAGAAGCCGACATTCCCAAGAACTTTGAGGAAGCGCAGGCTGCGGAACCAACCATCAAAGGGCCAAACGGGACTGAGATTGGAGCCAAATCTGGCACTGTCCAGCCAGCTGGAACCGCTGCAGCAGCTTCCTCATCATCGCAACCAAATGGCGGGTCTTTCCAGGGACAAGGCCAGACCCTGGGTGGCGGTGCCTCCACACAGCGGCCAGCACCTGCAGCGCCCGCAGCAGCTCCGGCTCCAGCAGCGTCGTCTGGTCACTCTAAGGAGAAGATCGAGCAGCTTCAGAGTCTCGGTTTCTCTCGGCAACAAGCTGTTGCAGCGTTGGACGCATGTGATGGCAACGTCGAGTATGCGGCTGGGCTGTTGTTCCAGTCCTAACGAATGAGGCGGCCGAATCTGGCAAGGACAGATTCGGGGCATGGCGAGAATATGAGCTGACGAGATGGATGGCTGTGATGATGGCATCGGATACCCAGCTTTTTACGACTGTATGCGAGTAGCTTAGAGCAAGTATCATTATCGCAACGCTGTCGAGGCTGTCCTTTCACGGTGGCTCGGAAACGTTGGCTCAACGCAGCATCGTCTTAGCTCAACACAGTGCAAACCCTTCTCACTTCATCATGAGAGATATCTTTCCAGAGACTTTAGTCGTGACCTTGCCCTCGTACGGCGATAATCTCTTGTCTTGTTGTCGTTGCCCAGAACTGGTTGGACAAATTGCTTGCTTGCATGATCGCCAAGACATTTGATTAAAGTTCTGTGGCGCAGTTGCCAACTTCCATCTCGCAAACAAGCAATCATACTGCGGCCTCACATCTTGACATAGTGGCTATGCCATGCCACATCACTCTACTGAGAGGGTCGAATGACATACAGGAAGGCTCATGGACCACGTACCTCAGCCAAAGTCCGGTCGCCTTTGGAAGACCAAAGCAGACTTCTTTCGACCTTTCAGGAGTGCAGCGGCACAAGAGGCTGCAGACAAGGATAACAAGAATCCTTCCGAATCTGGCATTTCACCCCTCTATGACCCCACTCTGACACCTGAGGAAACGACAGAGGAGAAAGATGAACCTGATCTCAGAGAACTAAATTCTGCGTTACTGGCTTTGGTCGATATCTTCCCTGATGTTCAACCTGAGGTGTTTCGAGAAATGCTCGTAAGCGTAAGCGCGGAGAGTCGTCTGCAAATCGTTACGGAGCACTTGCTGGTCAAGAAGGCGAAATGGGCCAAAGGGCGGTACAGAACTCCTCGTGGGACGAAGCGTGTTGCTACTCCTACTACTGCCGCTGTCGAAGCTCGTCCGCGAGATGTGGAGTTGTTTCGGAGCGAGACGTATAAGGATGCAGTGAAGCAAGTGTTCTATCAGGAATTCAAGACGCTCAGCAAGTCGACGGTCCGAGGCGTGCTTGCGGAACAGAACTTCTCATATACGCTGGCGAGACCGGTGCTCCAGCAAGTGGCTGCGAAATCATGGCGATTCTCCTTAACGAATTTTTGGACAAGGCGAGCCACAGATGATGCCACAGAAGTTCGCAATCACCCTTTCATTGTCTGGCAGAGCCTGGGAGATAGTGAGGCTTCTACAGCCCCTGCAATACGGCGGACAGGCAATTTGCAGCTTGACCACGAATTGCATGTGCTGTTTGTCGCGCCCATACTCAAGAAGCAAGAACAAGAGCGTGCGCGCATCGATTACGAAGTGGCGAGCAAACTCAACGAGGATGAAGCAGAAGAGCTCGAAGCTCTTTTCGATTGCGAGTGTTGTTACAGCTCGGTGACATTCGAGAAACTGGCCATTTGTGATGACGCATGCCATGTGCTGTGCTTAGAATGCATCAAACGGACAGTCAACGAAGCATTGTACGGTCAAGGTTGGGCAAGAGCGGCAGACATGAAGATCGCGACAGTCCGGTGCTTTGCTTCTGCAGAATGTCCGGGCAACATATCAAAGGCCCTCCTCTATCGAGCATTGACAGAAGGTCAGGATAACGAGGATGTGTGGAATGAGTTCCAGGCACGTGTGTCGAGCGAGGTCCTTCTACAGAGTGGCCTGCCACTTCAACGATGCCCTTTCTGCAGCTATGCTGAGATTCAAGAATATCCGAAACCACGACTGAAGCAACCGATGGCAGTTTGGGAGCATGTCGCTCGCTATGCGCCACCAGGAGTTCAGCTCATATTTCTTACCTTCATCATGGCACTATCGCTCTTCACAGCACCTCTTCTCGCCCTCGGCTCCGCGCTTTGGCTTCTCATCCGGTTGATCCCACCTGCTGCTGCAGTATTGGATCGATCCATCCTTCGCATCCAGAAGCGGCGACAGAATCTCAAATTCGCGTGTCGACATCCGAAATGCTTACGTATATCCTGCATCCGCTGCACCGCTCTATGGAACGATCCGCATAATTGCTTCGAATCGGAGAAGACTTCGTTGCGGACAGCGATCGAGACCTCGGCCACAGCTGCAGTCAAGCGCACGTGCCCGAAATGCATGCTCAGCTTCGTCAAATCTTCCGGCTGCAACAAACTCGTTTGCAATTGCGGCTATACGATGTGCTACATCTGTCGATCTGAGATCACTAGTCGAGAAGGCTATGCACATTTCTGCCAGCACTTCCGACCGAATGGAGGTAAATGTGCGGAATGTGAGCGCTGCGATCTTTATGGTGATGAGGACGAGGAAGCTGCCATCAGGAGGGCAGCAGAGGCAGCAGAGAAGGCTTGGAGGGAACAGGAAGATGGCAAAGCTGCAGGAGGAGAGAGCAACAAAGTTGCTACGCAGCTGATGATCGATGCTCTCGTGGGCGAACGAAAGAGGCAATGGTATGACGAGTGGTTGGACTCGGTCCTGGACGTGATTCTTGCATAGCGACCAATTCTTACGCGATGATACCCTGCGAATTGATTGAGTCAAAGCTCCACCGCTCGGTATTTCCATTCGCAGTGATCGCACAGTGTCTGCTCGTGTTGACGGTGTCTGTATGCGGCTTGTCGGGAGGGAAGGTGCGCCTCAATGCGGAAGCACCAACCCCGATATCGCGCCTTGGCAGGGCAGATTGTCACAGGCTAATGCACATGCTTTCGATGGATTCCCCAAAAACATGACTACTCCCCAGCTAAGATGGAGCTACGAGAACGTCCCACCAACCTGCGGGCGAATGGCAGCAACCTCGACTTACAAAACTCACAAATTGGAGGAATAGGTGGCCGGACGCCTCAAGAAACCGTCAAGATGAAGGAGAAACACTTGACGGTCGTCATCAAGCTCGGTACAGCACTAGTAAACACTCTAGGCAATGGTATGCAGGATTATGATGTGCTGACAGTGGGCTAGGCACATCCTCCATAGTGGACGAAAAGACCCATGAGCCTCTCCTCTCTACCCTCTCGACGATCGTCGAAACCGCAATGAGTCTTCGCCATGACGGACATCGGGTAGTCATTTGTTCGTCTGGAGCCATTGGCATGGCCCTACGGCAAATGAACATGGAACGACGGCCCAAACTCCTCCCACAAGTCCAAGCGCTGGCAGCAATAGGACAGTGCAAGCTCATGGCCATGTGGGACCAGCTGTTCATGCACATGCGGCAGCCTGTAGCTCAGATTCTCTTGACGAGAAACGACATTGCCGATCGAAATCAGTACCTCAATGCACAGAACACCTTCCACGAACTACTGCACATGGGAGTCATACCGATCGTGAACGAGAACGACACACTTTCGGTGCAAGAGATCAAATTTGGAGACAATGATACATTGAGTGCCATAACAGCAGGCATGGTACATGCTGATTACCTGTTCTTGATGACGGATGTGGATTGCTTATACGACAAGAATCCTCGCAATCATCCCGATGCCAAAGCAATAGAGGTCGTGGAGGATATCGCTGAGCTGGCTGCGGATACTTCAAGCGCAGGAAGCTCGCTCGGCACAGGTGGAATGAGCACGAAGATCGTGGCTGCAAGATTGGCAACTGCCGCTGGTGTAACAACTGTCATCACTAGGAGCAGTAAGCCGGGGAATATTGCAGCAATCGTCAGACACGCGGAAGCTCAGAAGGCGGCAGCGAAGAGTATGGAACAGAGCGGCGAGTTGGCGCCCCATGAGCCGGTAATCCATACCACGCCAATCGTCAACGGAAACGGCGCACTCAAACTTGAAGAGCCTGGACTTCCTCCCTTGCACACTCGGTTTCTACCAGACCCGCATCCGATTAGAGATCGCTATTTTTGGCTCTTACACGGCCTTGCGGCGCACGGAACGGTATACGTCGATCACGGAGCTTACACGGCTCTGCAATCCAAGAACGGATTACTCCCTGTTGGTGTCGTGGACGTTGAAGGTCACTTTGGTCAACACGAATGCGTCCGCATCGTGGTACTGCCAACGAGGACGTCGCCCTTGAGTGAGGGCGAAGAGGTCGGCAAAGCCATTGTCAACTACTCCGCCATTGAAATCAAGAGAATCGCAGGCCACAGAAGCAGTCAGATCGCTTCAATCATTGGGTACGCAGACTCTGAGTATGTCGCTGTGAGGGACAGTGTTGCGCTGTTCAACAAGGACCTGAGTCGGCCGGTTACACCAGCGCCAGATGAGACGAAGAGGTTGAGCATTACTTCTCCGAACGATAAGCGATTCAGTATGGGACGGCTGTCGAGCTATGTGGATGGCTGAAGAAAAGTGATGTTTTTATTTGCGCGCGCTCTTACTCTTGCATGTTGTACGGCACTTGCTCTTCAACGGCTGCAGCCTGAGCTTCTTACTTCGTGCCGCCTCGAACTTCAACATCGACCACGGGAGTAACAAGCAGCCATTCGTACTACCATACCTCTCTCGTCTTCCGCACAAAGACTGATCATTACTTCACGTCGCGACTTCGTTCATACCGATCGCACTCAGTCATGCTTTCCAACATTGAGCGCACACCGCCAGACGACAATCCAGGCGAAATGGCGGCAACGACAACGACGATACCATGCGCACCGCAGACGTCGAAGTTCTTCGAGCTCCCGCCAGAGATACGGAACCTCATCTACGAGCTCGCACTACCTTCGAAAGAGCGCAACGAGCGACTCTTCATCACGTCGCCTTATGTGGACAACCACATGACACTCGCTGTCCAGCCTGCCGTCACGCGAGTCTCGCGACAAACTCGATCGGAAAGCCTCGCAATGTTCTACGCCAACAACGAATTCTCGGCATACATCAATCGCTTCGACTTCCGAGAGCTCCTTCACTTCGTTCGCTGCATCACCTCTGGCCCCGCGCCACGACCTCGAATCCGAATCCACACATTCATGATGCACAATATGGGATGCTACCGCGGTCTTCTGGACATGGCGAATGATTGGTCTTTGCTGAACTACGAAACCATTCACCTTGAAATCAGAAGTTGCATATGGCTAGGCAGAAACCCGATACAAAGCCATCTCGTCAAGGAGGCGGTGGTTTCTGCTGAGAAGTTCCCGCCGAAGCAGGGGAAAGCGGATACGGGTGTCGAGAAGAGATTGCGGTTTGTGGTTCTCCGTCGCAGGGCAATGAGTGAGCTCAGTCGTGTCGCATGTGCTGGTCTTTGCGAATGTTCTCCTTTGACTGCAAACACGCAATAGGATAGTTTGCGGTCGGTGAACTTACGCCATTTGACGTTTCCCGGGCCATCGACGGCATTTCTGTTTCCATGATTGGGCGAAGAAGCTGGCCGTTGGGGCACAATCATTGGTGGAGGATGGGCGTCTCATTGCGATGGCATGAGACAGATTGCAGTGCGTAGTCCGATGCAGTGACCCTCATACATGCAAAGATGGCTTGCATCACTTTGGCGTTGGTGGAAGCAGTTGAAAGCATCAACAACCTTTACTCTCTTCAATAGAGTTGGTAGCAGACACGCTTCAAGAAGCGACAAAGTGTTCCATCTTTTACAGCAGGATGGGCTTCACTTGCAAAGTGACAACTCTGGCGCCTTCTTAGATGCCATACAGCTTATCTCGATAACTCGCAGGCATCGGACTCTCCGCCCGATTTTCCAATAGACCTTGACGATACAGACCACAGCGCAACCGACCCGGAGCGCTCTACGCTTCCGTGTATCAGGCAGTCTGTAGCACAGAACGAGGCCACTCCGCATGACTGCATGTCACGGTGATCCTCGTAAATGCCAAGGTCCGCGTGTCACAATCACCATCTGACAGCAGTCAAACAACTCACAATGCCGCACCGATAAGCATTTTATATTTCGAAGCCACTCTCGCGCGCGTGGCTGCAGAAGTATGCCTATATTCAACGATAGAAGGCTGTCCGGACAACCTCGCCGCCCAGAAAAAGACAAACGTCTGCGATATACAGATCCTTGCAGCCACAATTCTTTGCAATCGCAGAGCTGCTGGAATCCAAGATCTGAGTAGGGATCTTTGCAACAGAGTCGAACGAATGGGGAAAGCGTGACGACATAAGGGCACGAACAGGCGTTCTTGCCGTGTTTCACGACAGGATGCTTCCGCGTCAAAATGTGGAGTAGGGTGAGCGAAGACCGAAGAGACTACAGCAGACGGTCGGTCGACGTCTTGGGAGTCAGCAATACACGCGTCACTTGCATGGGAGAACAATATCACTCTCGCCGTATGCAGAGTTGTAGTACGACAACCGCTTTTCCTTGTTTTCTCTGTACTATTTGGTGAATTGTTTTGGGCTCCATATCAAGGAAGTCCCTGGTTCCAACGCGGCTCTCGTCGTCCATTTTGGTAGACGTACTTCAGATTGTGCTTTGGCCCGGTCGGCGGGTGTGACTTGTTTGCGTGCCATGCAATGCGGCAATCCGCAGTTCTCCCCGGTCAACCTCTTGGAGACCGGCCGCTGCCTCTCTCCACGCCACAATGAATCGTGCTGTGCGCACATGCGGTGCCGTATTCTTTCGACGCCCTCTTTGTCGCCATCGTCGGCGTGGTTCCTCCTCGTGTCATATCGTGTCATACAGAAGCGAAGTGGGAAGCAAATGCGTTCCCAAAGTCCCAAACTCAAAGACCATGTGGGTCACAAAATCTTACAAATTCCCCCGCGTCCCAATCCATGTATCAGTATCCTGCCAACGCCATGCATGAATGTGCCAAAAACAAAGTGTGGTCATCAATGTGAAAGAGTAAAGAGATTCGTGAATCGGCCGTTTCATTTCGCACCAAAGAAACCTGCGGCCTGATGAGAAGCGTTAGCTTTGAGATCAATGGAAGTGTATCGATCATGTGTTACTCACCAGACACGTCTCACAAGCGTCCCCAGGATCGCCTCCTAGTACGTAGCCATTGCAATTTCGTGCAGCAAAGTAGTAGCACTTATGACAGCCTCGTTCGGCCCCTTGGCTTTTAAGCTCAGCGGCGGATTTTTGGCGTCTCATCGAAGGTCGCGATTGTGATAACGTTCGCGCAGGTTGTCGCGATGGAGACTTTGAAGCAGGAGGCAATGCTGGTAGGGCTTTCTTCTCATAAGTGTCGATAGCCTCAGGTGGTCCAAAACTTGCGGGGCTGAAGTTCGTTTGGAGTTTGGGTAATGAGGGTCGATGTTGCACAGGCACGACTGGGCTTTCTGTGCAAGGAGATGTGGGAGCAGAGGCTGGCGGTGTTGTAGGAGACCCAGGTGCCAGCTCGTGTACAGGCTTCGCAATGGGTACAGGTACGGGCTCCGGTTGCTCTGCGGTTTGCGGATAGGTGTGGCGATTCCGCTGCAGAATGGCTCCGAAGCGAAACCTTCTCTTTGGGCTCAGGAATGACTTCTTGCTTCGTATGCTGATGTTGTCACTGCTGGATTCCTCAATTGGCGGCGATAGAGGCCTGGTGGCTTGGTACGTTGATCGTAGGCTGTAGTTCGAGGCAGTGCTGGTGGTGGATATGCTGCTCTTGTACGAGTGCAAACTTGCTGGAGGTGTGTTGGGAACATCTTTATATGACGTGTCTTTGTATAAATTGTCCATGTATGATGGTCTTGAGAAGGCGGGTGAGGGTCGCGGATATGCCATAGTCATCTTGGTATTATGATCTGAACGAGTGCCCCGTTCAGTGTTATGCGAAGGTCCAGGTGCGGCTTAGTCCTTCCTGCGCATGCAAGAAAGCGAGCAGCTGTGCAACGACGTTTCAGGCTGATGTGATGCTGCCCAAGAATGCTGATTCAGTGACGTGCAGAAGAGGCCTTGGTGGAAGTTTGCTGGTTGGGATTGTCAGAGGCAGCAGTGAGTGAAGGAATGCTGGCGGCCAGATTGTAGACCAGAGGTCATCTAAAGGGCATCAAGGAAAAGGCCACTCCTCTTCCCGTCGCATGGCTACTAACTTGCTAAGCTCCAAGGTTCTGTCTTAGCTCCTTCGCGCCATAACTCAATTTGTGGTATGGGCCCCTTCTGAGACAGGCTGGGATCACCCGTCGTGGCCCGTCGAGTGGATGACGAAAGGGAGGCTGTGGATAGCATGTGAATAGACCCAGTCCGCCAGTGCTCGAGCAAGGAAACAACGGGCAGTGCTGCACGCGGGCCTGCAAGTGCGAGCGTGATGAAAGTGTGGTGCTGTTGCCGGCAGATCGCCATGAGTCTCAGCACGTTGGCACTGACAGCCGGCGCAGGGGGCAGATCGGCCATATCCTGGATATTTTAATATCGTGTTGCCCAGAACGAGAAGTGCAGATGTGCGCGGAGGAGCGGTTCAGGCAGTCGAGTTCCCTCGTCCGTCGTCAACGCCCGCCGTCAACGGCCGCCTATTCTTGGGATCAATATTGGATGTGCTGCGCGGAGCGGACTGCTGCAGGGCGAGGTGAGGGTGGAGGACTGCCATGCCGAGCCCACCATCTCGCACCTGCGTGCGTGCTGCGCATGCGCGACGAGGCTTGCGGCAGAAAGGCGCCGTCGTCGTTAGCAGCGCTGTCCTGCTTCCCACCGGCTGGCCTGCGCGCTTCGCTACTGCGCGTCAACGGCACCATGCTGGAGCGAACCATTTTGCAGCACTTCTTAGGGCACCCACCAGTGCCCCGATGACATCCTTGAGCTCCCGCTGAAACAGCAGCCATATGCGGCCGCCGTGGGTACTTGCTACACCATCGCCCGCCAGCTGTTCTCTCCGAGTTGTCTCCTGGAGCAGTCGCTCTTAGTGTCTGATAGCGGCGTCCCGTGAGCCCTCGTCGCGGATCGAGGGCCACGCGAACCGATACTGCGCCGCTTCATCAATGCCGTCAAAGCTCTGCGATGAGCATTGGCGGGAATTACGGCAACTCGCTCGTGGCTATCGAGGCGAAGCGCGGGAGAGGGACTGAAGAAGCCAAGGCTAAGGAGGCTAAGGCACCGTATGTGGTATACTTTGAGCTACGTTTCAGCGTGCGGAGGCAGCTGTGGTGCAGCAACTGCAGTCAAGCGAGCAGCTCGAGGGGAAGAGCAAGCACATCACAGTCACAACTGCCAGTGGTGTGTCCCAACACCACCGCGGAAAGAGCTCCATGACATCCATCACGCACAGTACGCGTTTGCAGATCCCCTGTCCCCGACTAGACTCTTGCCCCGCTATTTCTCGCGTGTTCTAGTGTTCCTGGCGGATGAAGTTCGCGTGTTCGTCACCAAGACTCTTGTCCAATTTCAGTGCCGTACGGGTACGTCCAACCTGCGGACTCAGCGCAAAAGCTCGCCGGCTCGAATATGTTCCCGATGCTCCTGTCAGTCCGGAGTCGAAGGCTATGGCAAAGGAGGTGCAGCTATGCATATCCAACAACCATAATTGCCCGGCAACCTGGCTCGCAACTGTCGTGAATTGTGCTCTTTGACCGCGCGCTCTCCTATCCGGGCGACAGATCAGCAGAATATGCACAAGAATCGGCGATTCGAGCTGATCTACGAACCAGCTTCACGGAGCCGTGGCACGCGAGCATGAGAGACGACACATTGGAACAACCACACCACTGCATCCGTACCATTGGACCTCAGCTGTGAGAACGACAGCAGGCAATATCTACTCTCAACATCCGCTTCCATCCTCTTCTCTGCTTCCCACCTACCTTGTGGCCGGAATCGTCCCGGCGTTGTCTCCGCGCTTACGGAGCCACGGATGGACTGCAGACTGCAGTTGTCCATATTGACTGACAAACGGCCAGAGGATGACTTCTGCATCCTACAGTGCCTTGTTGGCGAGTGTGTCCAGGGCGCGGAGCCTCTCCAAAGTTGTGCCGGGCATTTTGGTCACATTGGTCTGGCAAATCCCTCAACGACCAAGGACCTTCATGTCACGAGGAAACCGTTGAGCAATTCCAAGAGCATTTGCTGACCTTTCAACTGCTCGATGAGCGACTGTCGTATTGCATCGCACATGATACGACGCGGGCACTGCTGCGCGTCTAGCTGGGTAGCTTCCTGAGCTCGGTCATCGACGGTCACCTATAGCGACAGGGAGCACCACCATGGCATGAAGCCGTGTGTAGTGCTAATGCTGGCCCTCTATTACTGTCCCCCATGGCGGCTATTAGCTGCGATCGCCGTATGACAGCCATGCCGCAAGCAGGCCCTCGATCCAGTCCATGGGAGCGTCTGTTATCCACCTGGAGCAAAGGGCAAATGCGCATGTTCACTGATCAGGCAATCAGGCTCGCGCTTCGAAATGCCCTTGCTATCACCATGAACCTGTTGTTACTCGGCCTGATAAATTGGTGTTTAATCTTGATCGCAAACGGAGGCCGTTGCGCTCACACTGCATCACCAATCTTGGCCATCGCTGGTGTGAACGCATGTGAACCGACGTGATGCAATTTCCAACAACGTCGTCGGACTGCAGTGAAGCAAAAACTTGACAGAAAGTCACATCAATATTGACAACCCAGCATACCCTTGCCAAACCTCCGCACGTCGCATAACAGGAAGGGCCAAAGGGTGCTCCAGCCACACACACGCTTGTGCAACCAACCATTCTGCAAGCCGAGTAACGACATTCGAATTTCCAGGTCACCAGATGATGTGATACACCGATAAGGCTTACCGACAGCCTATCAACACCACTATCCGACTCATGTGCCTCGCATCATCACGCCAGTCAAACCAGGTAGGTAGCTTCACCGCAAGTTGGGCGTAAGAGAGAGCTGGAGCACGTGGGTATCGTATCCGTCTATTGCCTTATTCAAAAACCCTCCTCCCGACCGCCCTAAAGTAGGACATGCTTTTCACCTTGATGTCCTCGGCTCTGAGAATATACATATAGCTCATACAGTCCCGGCATGTTATTTATCTCACAAACTTACCGCGGCATCTTTCAGCGCTGACGGAAACAATTGCGCGAAGACCTGACGATGTCCTCGCCGACTTTCGGGTGATTGCACGTGCGACGCAGCAATCCGCGCGCATTGATATCCGGTTCAGCAGACACGACTCGGTCGCATCGACATCCAACGGCTCAGCACAACACGCTTACGCACAGATACGAGACCATCACACCGCAAGAAATCACCTTGATGGATTATCACTTCGACAATCATTGTTCAATCAGAAGAAGATTTCGCTATCTCGTCCTGCCTACCTACAACATCACCATACAAGCTCTCGCCGCACCTGCCACCGCGTGATTAGTGTCGGAAAAGTACACAATCCACAACCCACAACCACGGTCGCCCAACGATCAAGCGCAACGAACTCGCGAAAAAACTAAAATACGAGACACACATCGATGCCAGGGTATCACAAATGCCGCCCATCAAGTCTTCCAAAAGGAAGGACTTCCCACACAAGTACCGTAAAACGCCCTCCCAATTTCCCTTTTTTGATCCCGAACCCATTCCCAGTTGCCCAATGCACCATTTTGCACAGATGAACCGCCCTGTGGTGCTTTTTCTGTTTTTGACAAGTAATGATATCAGTTTCGCTCCGCCAAAAAGAAGTTATGCTATTTTCCCATCCGGCTTCCATGCACTTGGTGTTTTGATTCGTATTGCTCGTATTGTTGCTGCTGCTGTTCCTGTGATTGACGATGTTCTTTCAGCTCCTGATTAAATCCAGGACACAGCATTTCGATGCACAATCCGAGCTGGCGCGCCGACTCTTCCAGCAGTTCCCACCGAGGCGTCTCGAAGCAGTCGCGCATCAAGACGAGCAGGCCGATCACGCGATTGCGATTCGTCACGTTGTCAAGCTCGCTAGGATCTTTGATCTTGTCAAGAACACCCAGGAATTGTTGCATGTCCCAGACCTGCGCTTCGACAGTCATCAGGTCATATTTCCGATTCGTGATCGGGCCATCCAGCAAATATCCGTACGCCCAGACGACCATGCAAGCATAGTACAGAATGTACGGACGATTCAGCAAATAATCATCCCTCGCACTGTATGGGATCCCAGTCTTGGACCGCATCCGTCCAGTATGCAGTGTCAATGATTCCGGATCTGGCATCAGGACTTCACGAAGGAACCGCATCGCGTAGAACACGGCATCTCGCGCGCGCGGACTTGATGCCCATTCCTGCATGCGTTGTCGAACGACAACCCGGTCTACGTCGAGGATGTCTCGTCCCAATACACGATCTGCCCCTGCCAGTACCTCAACGTCGACAATTTCTGCATGCAACGCCATGTGTGCAAGGCTGTGCAGGCAGGTTCTGGATTCGAACACGTTGTCGCGATGGTCTTTGTGGCAATTGGACTTGTTGCCCAAGTCTACGGGTGGGTCGGAAGTCGCCTCGGCTTTTACCAGACTCTCGTCAAAGTCCTTACGCCAGTGGTCAAACGCATGGCACAAGGTCAGGCGCCACTTGATCGGGTTACCGATAGAGTTCTGCGCCGAGAATGTGTTGGCTTGCAGTTCTCGGCTGTTCATCTGCCAACTGAGATTCAACAAGCCCGCCATCAAGATGACACGGCCAAAGACATTCGTGCGGACTGGTTTGCCGTGCATGATTCTCTTGAGACCTTCCTGGAAGGTCAATCGCTGGAAGCCGTTCGCTTTGAGACTTCCTTCAGCACGCATAACTTCGGCGCCGCTCTGTGCAGCCCAAATGGATTCGTCGCAGGGTAGTTGTAGCGCGAGGTCTGCTGGTGCCATGGCAGCCGCATGTCCAAACATCGCAGCATGTGTGGAATCGATGACAAAGGCAGCATAGCCGACTCGGAGGGATGCCTCCTTACTGATCCAGTTGTTCCACCAAGGATCTGCTGTGTTTTGGCCACTGGTATTGATGCTGCCCTCGGGTCCAGGTGGGGTTCTGGTAGGATCCTCGCGTGCCTTTGCCTCATCAGTGGCTCCACGTCCGATGAGCGAAGAGCCCCGGCGCATGACGGTAAGTGTGGTGGCGTGGTGAATGTGCGCCCTCTCATGCAGTGCTCTGGTGCTGTACATCTTCTCAAAGAGTTCTAGGAGAAGCATGGTCTGAAAGGTCCACATCTTCGCAGGTGGCCTGAACTCTGCTTCCTTGAAAATTTCCCAGCGAATATGCCAGGCGCAGAAGAAGGAGAGCTCGGCGGAGGCCTTGATGCGCTCTGGAGTGTGAGTGCGATCGAGGCAACAAGCGCCCAGGCACATCATCGCTAGCAAGAGCAAGTCAGGACATGTTTGTCCATTGAACGATGGACGGTGCATGATCGGCATCTGTTGATGTATGTGGATCCAGAAACTCGTCAAGTATGTCTTCAACATCTCGACGCTCAGCGGATGCGTCGGATCGGTAACATCACCTGGTAGAAATTTATTCTTGCTCATTTGTCCAGGCACGCGCTCAATGTCCTCCCATTTCTCTACCATATTGATGATACGTCTCTGCCTTTGCTCCGTGATATTGCTTTCGCGCATGGAGAGATCCATCGCGTATATCTCGGGCGACTTGTCGTTGTCCGCGTCCGTGTCAGGCAGTTGAGGCAATGCAGTGTCTGCCTCAAGCTTGGGTTGTGCCAGTCCAGGTACTTGCATGTTGTAATGCAAGTCGAACGGAGGCGAGGGCCCATCAACGAAAGACATACCGGGGTCCTCGATCAGTTGCACAAAATCGAAGCCTGTGTGCGACGAGCGATTGAAGCTGTCCATGCCAAAAACGGGCATGATGTAGCCGCCAGTGTATTGGCCGAAAGCATCGAGTTCAGGCACCATGTTACCGGAGCCATCGTTGCTGGGTTGAAACTGATACTCCGCCGTCATGGCGGAGGTATTCATGGTATTTGAGCGATTGTTGTAGGCCGGCGGTTGCATTTCGAATGGGGGCAAGGGAGGCAGCGAACCGGTGGCAGAATTCGCTTGATACTGCTGATTCGCTCCTCTAGGTTCTTGTGTTTGATACGGGGACTGCGTATACACGGGAGTCTGCGGCTGGTGTCCTGGTACCGGAGGAGGGTGCATTGCAAGTGGTTGCACGTGTCCATTCGTCATCGCGTTCGGCCGGCTGAACTGGCTGTCCACACTGTAGCGTCTGGCAGTGCTTGATGACGGTGACGGCGCAACGTGCTGGGCGCCGTTGAAGTTGGATGTGTACGCGCCATAGGTTCCGGAGGCAGCTTGCTGCGAGTCCACGCCATTCGGACCTCCAGTGTGCAGCGATGATAGCTGCTGATGGTGTTGAGGTGGGTTGGGATACGGCTGTTGGTCTCCCGCAGCGGTGTAGAGGCTCGGGGGTAGTTGTGTTGCTGGCGAGATGTATGCCTTGGAGTCTGGAAGTGGCAGCTGTTGCACCGAATGCGCCGAGTCGCTGGGCGATGATTCGGTGTGTGTCGACGCAACGTCTTTCGCTGACCCGGGCTTGGTCCCAGTATTCGGCTGCTGCCGCTGGCTGTTCATGAAGGCGTCTTTGCGCTGGAGGTGAGACCCCTTCGCCGTGTGGCGTTCCTTATGTCTCGCGCACAGGTCGGCCCGCACGAAGTTGCGATCGCAGCCTGGGAAGTCGCAGTAGTAGATCTGCTTGGGCGTGTCTGCGCACTGGTCAGCACGGTGCAGCGGAGGGTTGCACTTCGGGAGCTCACGCACGATTCAATTGATGCCTATACAGGTGCTCGGCTCGCGAGTACGACTTGCCACAGTCGGGCTGCGGGCACTCGTACTTCTTGTCCATCGTCTTGACCACGCGGCGCTTCTTCTTCGATCGCCGCTCCGACACGTCGTCGACCTCGTGCTCCGCGTCGTCCATCTCCACCTCATCGTTCTCCTTCCGGCTGGCGGGCCGCGAGTCGAGCGGTGCGCCTGTGTCCACCGCGCTCTTCGCCTGCTTCGCACTCATCGCGGAGCGCTCGTCATGCGACTCGAGGTGCGGCGGGCGCGCTGTGGCCGTCCTGGGTGGTCGCTCTCGGGATTGCAATCCTCCAGCTGCACGCAGCTGAGGCTCTAAGTCGGTCGTCGGGGCTGGTGAATCAGCCTGCGGAGGTCGCTCGTCATCTCCTAGTGGCCCAGATGACAATGCTGCGCGGCGCAGGGCAGGGCGGCGTCACGAGGGGGATGACAGGACGGGCAGGCGCGGCGCTGTGCTATCGTTGCAAGGTGGAGAGAGGATGCAGTTGCGTGCATATCCTGGGGCACAACGGGGCGTGGATCACGCAGCGCTGTGCGACGGAGCCGGATTGATACCTGCTGCAGGTTGCTGGTCGGCCTGCCTTTGCTATAATCCGGGGGTCGACAGAAGGCATCGCAATAGCAGGTCAAGAGGGTGCGATCGGTGGGGTCATCATCCCGCGTTTGTGGTCCACAGGATCTAGCATGCTCAGCCCGACCAAGCTGACCGTGACGAATGCACACAGCGAGCGCCGCCGGGCTCGCACTGCACACAGCAACGCGCGACGGACACGCTGCCGATTCGGCTGCGGCGGAAGACGACGCTGCCCTCAGCAGGCGGGCTCTCGCAGCGTTGCACCCACCAGACGCGCCAGCCTGATTACTTCGGGATGCCGCGATTGGCCCCGTCCGCTGTGCTCGAAGCCAGATCATCCCAAGCAAAGGCCGCAGGATGATCGAAAGGCTGGGTCCTGGCACGCCTGCAGGACGTATAGGCGGGGAAACGATGTACCCATCGTGCTCCTCTCACGCTCGCACTGCATCCTGGACGCCTCATCCGCCGGTCAATGCAATACTGCACCGTGACAGGCTCACAGCAACACGCTCTATGCTTGCGCCCTCGACGCTCCGGGCACCAATAGGCTGCGAGAGCTGCCTCTACCGTCGCGGACGGCGAGCTGCGATCGAAGACAAGCTTGCAACGCCTCGTGGTTTTGACGCATTCGCCACTCGATGGCTGAACCTTATGCACCCTACAAGGTATGGCCGCATGCTGGTCGATGAAAAGGGCGCAGGTCCTGTGCCGCCTGCATACCAACCGGAACTCTGTTATGCACTTCTCATACGACACAACTGATTCACCAACTAATGGAAACCTCACTCGATGCAGAAGCGGAGAATGGCAAAGCAAAGGCCATCCAGCAGCCGATTTGCTCGGGACTGGATGTAGCATCGTGCCGCACTTGCAGTCGCAAATGCAGCCGCGCAGATTGTTGGAAATGTACTGGTCACCGTTCGGCCTCTCCAATTGATAACAGCGTTCGAGAGCCTGCGTGAACGATTTTGCTTGCAAATGGTGATTCTACTCAATGGTGGCTCGATATACTCAAAGCGTCGATGTTCATGATGAGGCGCAAGATCATTTACATGTCTATTCGCATTTCGGACCCTTTTACACATAAGCGACCGAGCGTGGGGGTTCCTTCTTGGAGCTAAGATCAGATGAGGCTCTATCTCGATCCCCTTTCTATTGAGATAGATCGCATTTGTGTTCGACATCATCATTATTCCATTCGGACATGTCGCCGAGCCGATCTCGCAGCTCGTCAGCATATCGCTGCGAACTCCCAGGCGTGTCAGGCTCGTTGGGCTACTTGTTGGTAAGAACAGCAGCGCCAAGCTCGTTGGATCGCAGCCACTTCAATAAGCTCTGGAAAGGCGTGGGGAGAGTTTGTGGCTGTCACCATCGCCTACGGCCTGCCCAGCCCAGCCTTACACATCACGCAGCATGCTCCGAACTGCTTCTCGTGCATCACCAGCGATCTATTCGCCAATCGTGAGACATCTCTCATACGCTGCTGCGAGCTCGCCTAACAAGATCACATACGCCATCGAATTCCAATTGCCTGGATTCGAAAGAACCGGCCGCGTGTCACCTAAATCCAATGGCCATGCATGCACTGACCTCACCTCCTCGGAGCGTGTTTCTGTTTAAAGCACGGAAAATACTGCCTCGTGCTGGGCTGCAACGTAAGATCTTGACGACGCCACCGAGTAACAGGATCACGGAGCGTGTGTAAAAGTTTGCTGGTCACACACCGGTGCGCTGCCTTTGTGGCCACCGGTGTCTGTGTGACCGTGTGATGGGCGTCGAAGGTACTGCTGTACTAGGCACGAAAATACCGCAGCCCAAGCCACGTGCCCGCTACGCTTCTACGATCCTCTGGCAGATGCTGAACTGCCTTACTTTAGCACGGTGGTCAGAGAAATCTGCTCAAGCCTTCTTGAAGTGAGGTCTGGAACAAGATGAGGAGCCACGAGGTTGGCAAAGTTCCGGTCTCACATTGACGCCATCCGACGCCCTTTGATGGCCATGAGTTCTGGTTTACCCGTACCACGTCACAGGCAGCGTTTATACTTGTTCCGATCGCAATCCGGCGGAACCACATCGATGGTAGCAACGAACCAGGCTCTGAGCACTGCCACGAGGAGACGAACACTCCAAGGCCCGCAACATTGACTTTCTCACAAGCATCGTCGGGCTTGCTGGGTTCGTAGTAAGCAAGTAAGTGACGATACAGTGACCGGCGACTCTACGGACACGCCTTTTCCCAATCCTCGAACATGAGTACAT
>JAASLG010000515.1:0-22603 GCA_013365235.1 Cercospora sesami | reverse complement strand
TTGGTGCTTCGCGGAGGGGACCATCCTCGATCAGCAGGGCGGTATTACCACCAGCGGCACTGAAGTTGTTGAGGAATACCTTGCGAGGCGCCGCGCTCTTTCGTGGCCAATCGACTGCGGTCTGCGAGATCTGAACGTTGCGGTCCTTCAGATCGGCAGGGAATGTCTTGTTCATCTCGCCCTTAATACCAACGTTGGCTGGAATCTTGTCGTTCTTCATCATGAGCAGAACCTTGACGAGGGAGTTGATACCCGAAGCAGCCTCAGCGTGACCAACGTTGGCTTTGATGGCTCCGAGGTTGACTGGCTGGTCAGGACGACGCTGGCGGTGACGAGGAGCAAAGACGTTCGTGACAGATGTCATTTCGATACCGTCACCAGCTTGAGTACCAGTGCCGTGCATCTCGACGTAGCTAATCTCGTGAGCGTCAACGCCAGCATTGGCAAGCACTTGCTTGTACAAGAACTCTTGTGCACCAGCGTGTGGGTGAGTAATCGAGACGGCCTCTGCAGAGTGGTTCGTGGCAGCGCCGAGGATGCATCCGAGGATGTTGTCCTTGTCTGCAACGGCGTCTTGGTAGCGCTTAAGGATAACAGTTCCGCAGGCATCGCCACGGCAGTACCCATCAGCATCGTTGTCGTACGTCTTGCAAGATCCGGTCTTCGACAAGAACTGTCCTTTCGAAAGACCAGAGAAAATGTCGGGGTTGGTCAGGACGTTGAGACCACCAGCACAAGCAGTGTCGCAATCTCCGGCCCAGAGAGAGGTACAAGCGAGCTGAATAGCCGCGAGCGAGGACGAGCAGGCAGTATCGATAGAGTACGAAGGGCCGCTGAACTTGAAATAGTAGTTGATACGACCTGGTGCAAAAGCGCGCACACCACCCGTGATGAAGTATGTGTCCACGTTTTCGGCGGCATTGATCTCACGCCAATCATCGGATGTTTGGCCGTAGAAGGTACCAATGCGGTTGAGCTTGGTCGATGGAGTTCGGTTGGCAACGTATCCAGACATTTCGAGGGCCTCGTAGGCAGTGACTAGGGCGAGGCGACCCATAGGATCAGTCTGGGCGGCTTCACGCGGCGACATATTGAAGAATCGCGGGTCAAAGAGACCCGGCTCGTCAATGAAGCATCCAAATGGTGTATGAGACTTGTTCTTGCCCTTGCCCGATGGATCGCAGTGGGCATCGGCATCGAAGCGGTCTGAGGGGATCTTGCGGTGGACATCGAGACCCTTCATGAGGAGGTCCCAAAGCGCTTCGTGATTGGCGGAGTTAGGGAAACGTCCAGCCATACCCACGATCGCGATCTTGTCATTTTGGGTGCGTCCATTGTACTCAGTTGATTCTGTGAAAGCAGATTGGTCGATGACGGAGACATCGGTCTTGCCACCTGCCTTGAGAGCGGAGACGAGACTGTTCGAGATATTGCTGACACCGAGGGCGTAGATCTTGGCAGGAAGCTTGCTGGCGGCCATTTGAGAAACGACCTCTTCCAGCAAGTGGTCCCAGCGGACTGGGTGCTGCAACATTTCGCCCAGAGCAAGTTTGGCGAGCTCGAAAGAGTTCTCAGCGACCATGGGCTTGCCTGTAGCTGCAGAGTGCACGAGCGCGGAGGGAACGCGCTTCTTCAGCTCCTGTCCAACATGGCCGGACAGGATCCTTTCAAGGTCAGCATCGTTGAAGAGATGCTGAGCATGGTAAGGACCATAGACAGGTATTGCGACACGGTTGTTCTCTGCCAGGGCACCTTCCTTGAAGAAACGTTCTAGCGTGGTCGGAGGTCCAGAGACAGTGATTGCCATGACAGAGACGGCGCTCACGTAGGCTTGATTGGATTGTGGGATCGCCTTCTCTTCATGGAAAGCTGACAAAGCCTTGTTGGCCTCATCTTGGGTAGTGCCTGTGACAATTGTAGACCAAGGCGTCTTCTCTTGGTCTGGTTGAGCGAGCACAGAGCGGACGCTGTCGACTACTGCTCCTGAACGGAAAGCAATGCGAACAAAGTCAACTCCGAGAGACACCAACTCATCGATAGTCTTTGCAGAAATGACGGCGGATGCAGCGAGTAGCCCAGTGCAGAGTCCGAGAACGCGGGTGTCGGATGTGGCTGGGAGCTCATCTGGGTGCTCCGAGAAGTATCCGATGTAGTGTCCAAGCTGAGCTATTGTAACGAGCGCAGATTCCAGCATAGGCACTTTCTCGCCCTTTTGATAGTAGGCTTCGACCAGGCTTGTCAAGGTCAGGAAGTCTGGCATAGAATTTCTTTGGCTGCGTGGCAGTGCCCGTGTTTCCTCTCTCAGAGCGAGGGCACATCGCTGCACGAAGTTGCTGACAAGCACATTGTCGCGGTGTAGAGTGACCTTGTGGAGGAGAGGATATTGCTCGGCGGTCTGATCGCCAAACAGGAGGACGTTCGACATCTTGTTCGTTGTTGACGTTGTTCGTTGATATGTTCGTTGTTCAATTGTGGCTTGGAGGGGTATTCCGTTTCGTTCGTCGATAATGATGGTCGTTGATCGAGTTGTTTCGATTATTGGATATCAATCCGCAAATGCTCAGTCGTGCTGGCTAGACACGAATGGCGATGATGGTTTGGAGAGAGTTCGGAGCGCGAGCTGTCGATTAAAGTAAACAGAGTCCAGCAACCAACGCACAGTCTATAGTGACGAAAGAGATGGCAAGGAAAAGCTGTTGAAACGGCAGATGGCTAGACTGTCCGTAGCAACAAAGATGGTTTGGTACCGGAAAACTGGTGTGTGAAGGGCAGGGCTCGAACAGTATGTATACCTTTAATTCTGCTGATAGAGGCAAGGGTGGTTTGGCATGCCTGGTCCATCGATGTCTACAGGGAAGGGCATCCGATTGTGGATCTGCGCCGGATGGCATGCGGTATCCATGGCTGCCAAATACAGATGGTTGATAACGCTCATCTGGATGGCGGCGCTTAGCCCCCACCGCCGGAGCAGGCGATCATGGTGCAGCAGGATGGCATGCCCGGCGCAGAGGGTCAGCAAAAGCCAGACGGTGAGGCTATTGTTAGGCTTTGATGATGGGAGCGGATTGGTAGGGTGCGTTGGTTGCAGGAGAAAATGAAGTCACGTAAGTTCGGCTCTCCATCAACGCCCGTACCAAGCGAGTCGTCTGCGCGCCGTGGAGGAATGCTGGCATGCCTAATGGAGTAATACTTGGGGAGAGGCGTGCACTTGGGCCGATTCCGAAGCGAGGGCTCACTGCGAGTCTGTGTGTAAACGATGCAGCAGCATTTGGCAGCAGACATGGGTGCCCAGCGGTGGGATCACAGCCGGGGCTGCCACTTACCACTCGACGCCACACCTGCTGCCGTCGCTGGCGCTGCCGCTGCGGTGGTGCTGCTGCGGCGGGAGTCCTTGCAGCGCGCTGGTGATCCGTCTTCGCTTGCTGCTCTTCTATCGCGTGGTTGGTACGGCGCTGCTATCCTCGACGTGGCTGACACGATCCTGCCGTCGCCGCTGCTGCTGGGCTGGTTCTGGTGTGGTGCGTCGCGCTGCCCGCCCGCGGTGTTGCATCGCCATGTGTCTTGCTCCACCGCAGGACCCCAGGCGGACGGCGGTCGTGGTCGTCACCACACGGACTTGGGGAGATTGTTCATGTCGAGTAATTACAAAGCCTCCTGCGTGTGTCCTTGCTGCGTCAACCACAGCGCGGGTTCGGCAGGCGGGAGCGGGAAAGCCAAGCCAAACGTGGCGGGCTCCTGTGCCGCGCCAACCACGAGCAACGGCCGCGCTTGTTGCTCGTTGCTACTGGACTCCTCTCCTCGTCACTGCAGCGTTGCAATTCCTCGTCTGTCCACCGCCCTCACCCGCCGCTTCGCTGGACGCCGCCCGCCCACCCACAAAATCGCCGACGTGTTGACAAACTCTGCGTGGCCCGCTCCTCACTTCCGAGCCACGGCCACTGCTCCCCAGCCGCTGCAGCGTGTGGGGCCACACATGGGCTCCGGGTGTTGTGCAACGGCCACATCTGGTTGCCCTCGTGCATACACGACTCAACGCCAGATCGGCCTCATCGCTGATGCTGCACGTGATGCCGGGTGCTCTACCTGGCGTGTAACAAGAGCTTCCAGCAGAGCAACCCGCCGTCCGTTCGTATTTTCGGGTCCGCGCCGGGCGTGATCACGGACCCCAGAACGATGGTGTTTCCCACGAGAAGCGCATTGGCACGGAGCTGATTCATAACATGCGTAGCTGGACATATGTGCTAGCATTCGACCGCATCCCACTCTGTGGACTCCGTTGGAACTGCCTGTGTCCCGTCTGAGGTCGCGACTGCCAGAATCGCTCAATGTGCCTGAGCGGAGCAATGTTCCGGCAGGAAGGCACGATCAATTCTCTACACGCATGTGCGGCCAACACATGCGCAGCTGGGACAGACGATCGTGCTGCTTCGTACCGCTAAACGATGTTCTACAGTTTCAACCCACATCCCGTACCCACAGAAGAAAATGCACTGCTCAGAAGTACGATATCCCAGAGAGCTGGCTGCTTTATATTATAGCCGCATAAAGCCTCCGAGACCCACCAGCTCTTGCGCAACGCTCGAACAACCATTGCATGCTTCTACGCATTAGCGACGCTCAGCATGATTCATTACTCGGCGAATCCAGAGCTCGGCGGGCTGTTGCCAGCCGCTTTTCAAGGTGCTTGCATCCATATACGGGACCCTACTCACCATGGGATCTTTGTTACTATCAACGTGCTCAGTGGTACGAGATCTAATGCACGTGGTGACGCACTTCTTTCCGAGTTGCATTGCTGGAACCGTCAGCTTTCCGGCCAACGCGATTCGTGCTGTCGTAAATTCACATGCGTTGAGGCATGTGAACCCACGCGGCCAATTCGACGTCGGCTTAGCTAAGAGTCCGTAGCGCAATGCTTCTCTGTGATCGAGCTTCAGGGAAGGATACGTTCCCGGTGGCTGCCGACTTCTCGTTCTTTCCTCCAACAACGAGACAACATAGAAATAGTGCCTGAGGCACGTATGAACCTGATCCCGAGGGCTGATGGCTCTGCTCGCCGTCACCAAGACATGATCTGGACATGGTACTTGTCAATCACAGTTGGCTGTCACGAAAGTGCCTGTAAAAGCCTCGGCCAAAGAAGATAGCCACACGCCCTCTCAACAGGCAAGCAACAAGCTCTGGTGCGAGCGTCGTGCGTAGAGAGAGCGCAAGCCATTAAATCTGCTGAGACGGGCCATGAGCAGATCTATGCACTCAGCACAACTCCTGACTCACGCTTCTGGCCTGGAAAAGGAGCGTCCAGGTACGTCACGATAAAGTGCATTATTGCTGGTCTCATAGTTCAGCTTGGCATGAAGTCAATTTAGACATCTGTCTCTGACATTGTTCTGGCATGATCCTCGATGTTTGTTCCAGCCTCTGCAAACCACCATGGACATGGACTCCATGTTGACTTCACGGCTGTCCCTGCCGAGATCGTTTGCTCGGCAATCGGCACCATTTGACTTTGATTTCGTTGCGACATCATCCTGGCTGGCGATCACTTGAAGCTCGTTGACACAGGAATAATTACCACTGAATCACTGCTAGGGCTTAATTGATGAGTGATCTCTTCAGCAATTTGAACACATCAAGGTGTCGACGGGATTGAGGCCTCTTTCACTCAAACTGTTCAATGCCAGGTTGATCATGGAGGTAGCATCACGAATGCTCGATTCGTCGATATTGGCACGCTACAGCATTTAACTTTTCTCTTTTTTCACCACTTGGCCAGCATGAAGTAGCCAAGGACGATAGAACGACGATGGCACAAGCGACATCGGAAGTGAGGAGTGTAACTTCATCAAAAGGTTGTTCAGGGTGAACCTGGAGGAGAGGTTTGAAAGTCTGGATTTCGCAATATCACTTAAGTCACATGCCTACTTCCTTGCGATCATGAAGACTCTACGGAACGAAACCCGTTCCCCAATGTTCGTCAGCTCCAAAGATCCTCCACATGTTCTGCAACAGAGACGCGAATGGTCAAACATCTTCAGACGCTGTATGCCTCGACAAACGATCAACGATCGATAGACCGGTCTATAATCGAACACACGATATTTCCTCGCATTTCTTGACCACTTCAGGTCTTGTCTCCGTTTATTCCATTGCACAACACAAAAGACAAGGACTCAGGTTGAAACTCACAATCAAAGGCCAAGTTCCATCCTCCAACAATTAGTGATCACCTAGCACGTGGGCGACTAGCGTACAACATCAACTGGCTCATCTCTGAAATTCCACTACAGCTAAGACAGAAACATGGTCCCGCGTGCTGTTAGTAAGAAACGCTGTGCAATCGCCAGAAGCTCGGGTTTGGGAAGGAGGAAAGCCTATCAATCATGACCTAAGCCTCCAGCACCTCATCCTTTATCGTCATGTCGCCATCATCAGGAGCGGGTAAGACACAGTCACACAATTCCTTCCCTCCTGTCCTCTCCATGTTTCTGGCACGTAGGAGTTATGATTGATCGACAACAGAAGGATTTCCAATCACATTATCGCTGCACAAGGAACCTATTCTTGGTCGTGACAGCGGATGAGGCTGAGGGCCGTAACTCTGGCTACCTGCAATGTGAATCTTTGCAAGCCTCGGGAATTCATGATTCCAAGATTGTGTCTCAGCCTGCAAAGGCTGTGCGCTCGATCATTATCGTAGGCGAAGACTTGGACGGGGATTGCCTGGCTATAGTTCACATGTGAGTCTGGAAATTCGGCACCGATAGGACTTGGCTGGTTGTGTTGTAGTCTGGTGTGGCTTTGCAGCGTAAAGGGTTGTTGGTTATCAATGCGATAGAGGGAGATCCAGCGGAATTGTGAGAGGGTTGGCAGTGTCCAGGTTGGAAAGTAGCAGATGCATAACTCGTAGTGAAGGAAGTGAGTATGCTTGAGTTGTGTATCATAAATTGCTTTTCCCATGAATTTTTATTTCATTTGCTACGATTGTCCTCGATCATGAACGCCCTAGGAAAGCACATAAGGCTGTCGCGATTGTGTCTCGCGCTGATCGTTGCTGCTTCGAGGCTCCTCTTTGTCACAATTCGAGACGGCTGTTCGTCTGTCGTTTTATGCGCGCGTATAGTGTTGGTTCTGTACTTTCGTAAGCACGCACTATCTCGCCGAGGCTGGCCAATATTGGGTGGGTAAGAGTCAGCCTTCCGTCATGAATTTCATGTCGATCGATCAACGCACATGCGGGTTGCAGCCTGGAAGTCATCTGTGATGGTCGTTCCCAGCCTGACCACAATGGCGGCCATGCTCCTGGACGAGTACACAGAATTCAGTAGCGAACTGTCTTCTCGCGCTCTCAATACACGCCGATGTCAACATCCCTGAGGCTGGCATTGGCGAGCTGTGCAAATCGCCTCAGAAAGCACAGCTGCCCAAGTATCGGCGCTGTTTTCGCTTCGTGGTGTGAGATCAGCTGAAGGTCGGTCAACGTCCATTTACCGTATTCGACGCTCGTCTAGTTGCCTAGCGATAGCGATGGCTGGACCCTGCCTGTAGGGCTGTCCGCCCAGCTCACCGGAGGGTGAGACTCGTGGGCGTCCAGATGATAGCACGTAAATGTGGATGTTGCCAGCTCAAAGTGGTATAGACATCGACACATCTTGAACCGCTCGTAATGTCACCACTCTCGGCTTCCCAATTTTGACGAGTCGGAGCTGAGTGTCGTTTAAATCAAGTAACAAGATCTCCACTATGCTCGAATTCCTACGAGCGACTATGTCATGCACGATTGTGGACGCTTCGTTGTGCTGGCACGCAGAAAGGCGCTCATCGTCTTGCTCTTTGCAGCGCGCGCCCCGACTTGGCCAAGCTGGAGGACAAACCAGGCGTTCAGCAATCCAATTGTGCTAAGCGAGTTCAGCTTAAGTACGCGAGACAGGGATGCTGGCAATTGATTCCCAACAGCATGGCGCGACTGCGAGCTGTTGTATCTCGTAGTCCAACAGCATACCCAAAGTTGCCATGATGAGCACGAGCTCGTATGCAGCAAACATGTGCAGCAACGCGGCATAGAAGTTGTCTGTTGCACGACTGCGACTTGGCGGAAATGTATGGGCGAATCGGTAGATGTTCATGGCACTGCTCCGAACGCCAAGCCTGTGAGTTACAAGGCTCGTGTCAGCGAATGGGACAGGTTGGCTTGGAAAATTAGCGAGACCAAATTGCGGTGGATAAATTGAAGTAGTAGCGAGTGCCGTGGATATGTGGCGAGCTGAGCACATCCTTCACAGCACCAAGAGTATCCTTGGCGATGCCTCTTAGTGCGCCATAACTCGCGGAGCCTCCGTGGTCCTCGATATCATCTGATAGGGCCCGAAAATGCGCGCATCGCCGCATTGATTCGTTGAGATCGACGTATTTGCTCCGAGCTACGTGAAATACGAGTGAGCTAACGCGATCTGCAGCGTTTCGCTGCAGCGGTTGTTAGCGTCAGTGAACAAGGTCAGCTACATGCGACTGCGGAGAATACCATGTTGCTGATCTTGCGCGGGCGAAAACACGGCACACGCACGAACGGAAGTAGGTGAAGCTTGCGCTTCAGACTCCTCGAGCCCTCCAAGCAGTCGTCTTCGCAGGCTTGAAATCCTGTTTTCATTTAGGAGAGAAGCTGCAATGTAAACTTGACCCAATGTCCGATCAGACTCTAGCAGAATTGAGACCGGTGAGGTGCAACGCAAGAGCTGCAGGACACAGCTTCCTTTGGCCAGCCTCGGTGCGTCATGTTGCCTCTGGGAGCAAGAAATGTGGAGTGCCAGCAGGCAGTGCCGCTCCTGATGAATAGGGCTTTTTCGCCAACGCGAGAGAGAAGCGGACCCAGCTTTGTGCCCATGTGTCATCAAGACCGACGAGGCAGCGAGCGTGCGTGATTATAAGCTGAGTCCAGCTTGCGGATTCCAATGCCTGAAATGACAGCGAGAGAGAAATGCCCTGTCAGCACATTGCCAGCCGATGATCCAGCTCGCCAAATTCCAGTGCCGGACCGGCTAATACTCGGTTAGCGACTCTGAAGCTCACACGCTCTCGAATGGCGTTGAGCGCCTCTGAAGATGCAATATGTCGTTGATCCCGCGTGGAAGAAAGACTTGCTTTCTCCCGACGCACGGCCGGCCCAGGCTGAAAACATCCCCGAGGCCCATGGCAGAGAAAGGGAAGAGCGGTCACGACTTGGCCCAGATTGTGCATCGCAAACTTCACTTGGAGCGTCCAGTCTTGCAGTAGCCACAGTCGGGTTCGTGCGCTGCACGTCCCATGCACGCTTTCGAACTTCCGCCTTCCTATGCAGGGACAGAGTGTGGAAGACCTGGCAGATTTGCACATGTAGAGTAATTCGGTCTTGTTGAGGCAGCCCTATCGCGCGAGGAAATCCTGACCACCTGCTGAAAGGCTCTGCAGACTGCACGACCATGTCAGCAATATGCATCGATTCGAGATCTGGCCATCGATTGGCAACGACCGCCTTGCGCGCATTGGGGTCTCGGGTTTCTGCGATGCAGCGCAGCAAATGGCGTTGCGCATTCGGCAAGCCGGTCGCTCGCCGTCGACGATGCCGTGCTAGCTGCTGCTCGATGGCGGACTGCGTGTGTGCCTGATCATAGTTGTCGTTGTGCTGGTCTGTGTCTGGATGTGCACCTCCTCCATATTGTTGATGCCAAGTCTCCATGGTGGTGGGTCCTGCCGTTCCGCCCGCCGGCCGGAAAGTTCATCGGCGCGTCGGCAGGTTCACAGACACGAAACAACCTTGGGCGCGAAGCTGGACCAGGACCTGCCTCTTCCCACCGACTCGTCCGCCATCGTTTCATGCCAGATTGACACCATTCGCGCGCGACGTTGCACTGAGATTCCACGGGGCCGCACTGTACGAAAATGCACTGAGCATACTGACATAATCCTTCTCCACGAGGAGCGCGCTGCCGAGCAAGCAGACACATGGTCTGCGTCATGAACGAGAACCGTTGTGGCTCCGAATAGACAGCAATCTACACGGGCTCCGCACTCTCCCACTGATCTGTGCCCGCCGCATTCCTCGCGCCATCCGGGGCCTCGTCCGGGACGATGGAGATCGAATCGCAGATGGCCTTTTCATGCCATGCCACTTGGCCCACCGAAACCCAATGTCGACTTCCAGCGCAGAAAAAGCTCGACTGTCCGCTACATCCACCGTATACGAGCCCGTGCGCTGGTTGCGGCATGCCTGTGATCACTACATACTAGAGCTGACGCCATCGAGTCGGGTCGAAAAATGCCGTACCTGCCATCACCGCAACGGAATGGGCATGTTTCTGTCAGCATGTCCACTTGCGCTGGGGCAGACGGCGAGGTCTCTAGACAAGTAGAGTGGAAGCAGTCCAATCGCATCCGAGCCATTCAATCACTCGCTGTATGTCTCGGCGCCAGCTATTGGGCGGTCTTGGAGACTGCGCTGCGCGCCAAACTGTGCGAATGCCGCATTGGGTTACAATGGACCGTGGATGCCGTGAAATATGATAAGGGCACGGGTTCGACCACCAGACGGTGATAGGAAGCCGCTCGACTTGCGTAACATGAGATTTTGCGGTCTGCTGAACTGTCAAAACAGGAGGCACACATGCACAGCTCGAGATGACCCTAACAACTCGCGATCGCAAGTGTCTGCACAATCGACATTTGTCAACATGCCCAGATTCGTGCAAACATCCCACTCGAGATCTTGAAGTGCTGGCCGACGGAACATGTGGCAGACATGCACGCTAATGCAAAGTGCCAATCGTACCGCCTATGGGATCGGAAAATAGCTTCTCGCTTCCGGTTCGGTGATAGCGGTGGCTGCAGCGATATCGTGGCAGGGCTGTCGTTCCAACGCGTCGAGGCACTTCTGTGCCGCCATTGCTGACGATGTATTCTCAGGGCTGAATGCACTGCCGGCTTACCGAGGACTCATTGAACAGGAGGAGTTCAATATGCGTGCTGACGTGGAAGGCGACGACTTGCTGTACAGGTACACAGGTCCAAAAGTACACAGGTCCAAAAGTACACAGCTAGGCGTACTCCATCCTTATGCGAGCGGGAGGCGAACTCTCAGCACTATTCATTGCAACAACAGCATCCGCATCCGCATCCGGCTCCTGTGCTGAAAGGATGACAGAAGCATGAGAGAGCTGTGAACAATAAGCATAGCGCGGGACCCAGAATAACACAAGGAATGGGCTACGTATCAAATCATGCTAGCGAGGTCGTGCAGTGCACGCTTTATCGTTCAGTCGGGTCCGCGTGGCATCAAGACACCGCGTTGGGTCGGGAACGCGACGTGCCACGATTGTCTCGCCATGTGCACAGCGTCTCACAACTCGAGTGACCTCGTGCAGAATGCCGTGCGAGCGCGGCGTGTGGGACATAACGACTGTGCTGGCGCCTAGAGGTCTTGAGCACGATGTGATATATGGCGGCAAGAAAAGTTCCCTAGCTGCGTTTACTACATTCGGGCAGGGTTCTCGGCTGCAAGCCACCTCTTCAGGCGTTCAACGCAGCCATTCTTGGTCTGCCAAGGACTCGAGTCTATGCAGTGCTGCGGGTTGCGGCTATCTGAAGCTGGGGCACCTCCCCTGGCTTCGGTGGCTGATACTATCCTTGTACATTGCTGGGGTACCCACACAGCCCATGCACAGGATGCAGGCCTCCTGGAGCCAGGGAGCCAGCCTGTATGCACGCATCCTGCCGCTGGATACGTGCTTCCTGCATATCCGTGGATTGCGATGGATGCTGGCGTGCTGGCTTGGACGATCTGCGACTGGCCAAAATGCTCCGACAGGTTGCTCGTGCTGAATCCTTGCACTACGAAGCCCTCGCTAGGAACAGAAATGCCCAAGATATCAATGACGAGCTGCGACTGCGCTGAACCATATCTCTAACAGGGCTCATGTCAGACGTGCATCAACTGCCGCAGGATCTATCGCTCATGAAAAGACGGATCTGCAACTGAGGCACGAGGCTCCAGCCTGTTTCTTACGCCCCACACCTGCCCTCTTCGTTGGAGTCCTATTACAGTGCTGCCGCTGATTCCTTTCGCGGGCGCTGTGTCATATCTGGGCCACCTGCCCAGTGATTCTCGTTTGGACTTGATCGCTCTTGCATCTGCCCGAACCTCTCTGTCTGCTCGTGGAGACGCACTTGATCTACAGCAGCGTTGGATCACATATCACGTCGGCACAATGGTGTTCTGTACATACTGCGGCCAGTCTTTCACAAGAGATGAGCATCTGGAGCGCCATATTCTTACTCGTATGTAATGCGGCATGCTACTGAAGAAACCCTACTGACAGTATCTAGACACCAACGTAAAGCCGTTCAAATGCTTTACATGTCACATGTCATTCGCCAGAAGGTCAGCCTGATGCTCAATGCCTCTTCTCATGTCAACAACTGACCTCCACAAGGGATCTTCTACAACGACACTACACAGTACACGGCAAAGATCAGACTGGACAACATGAGATACCAGCTGCGAGTGGTATGATACCGAAGTCAGCAGGACGAACACCGATTGCCTGCAGCAATTGTGCAAAGACGAAGACCAAATGCGACAAGAAATTCCCATGCTCAAGATGTGCGGGCCGGAATCTCAGGTGTACACTACGACCGACGAGGCGGGTGTCAAAGAATGCTGCTCGTGCGAACATGCCGGCAGAAGGTGCTATAGCAGTGCCTCCCAATGCACAACAGGCGGGCTCTGAGAACAATACACAGCCATCTGAAGTGCAGCAGCAACCGAGTCCACCGGCAGCACCAGCAGATAGCCCGCAGCAGCCACTGCAAGCGCAACAAGCGGTCACGAAAGACACCAGCCCCAAGCCGGCGATGGCAACGATTGCAGAAGACAAACAGCCCGCCAACAGTGGTGACACATCTGGGACACAGTATCCAGAACAACCCTCTACCAGGCCTACACCACCAAGTTCGTTCTCTCCCGAAGCGCATACAACTGGGTTTATGCAACAGACGCCATTGTCGGGATACACAGAGTTCGCGAATGCTATGAGCAAGGATAGCTCTGACGACGATTCTAGCCCCCGTTTCATGTTGGACTGGAGTCAAATGCAAATGCCGATCGGCTACGATGGATTGGTGCAACCGCACATGATCATGAATACGGAGATCGGGTTCGATGCAACAATGCTATCAAATCCTGATGCAATGTTGAGTATATTGCCGACTGTCGATGACCCGCTGACTTCGCTGGTAACACCTCTGGAGACACCAAAGATGGAACAAACTTTTGCCGACCTCGAGCTTTCCAGCTCTGCTGCAGCATATCAACAACAGCGGCCATCGATGGCATCCATGCAGACATCACGCTCGATACATTCACAAGCTTCCACGCCTCCTTCAGACATAAACTCTGAGCTACCTGAAATAATCCAGGCCCAAGATGCCTGGTCTGTGTTTCGCTGCACGCCGATCTTGCCGTCTTCGGCTTGTCCCAGGACGGCCAAGAGAAACCTTGAGCGATTAGAAGACACACTACGGAACCGTGAGGGCTGGGCGAGCTGGAGTCCTGCCTGGGATGACACCGACTTGGCTGGGGCTGATCAGCTGACAGTAATGCAGCTTCACGAAAGTACTCGTGACAAACTGTTGGCCATCACGCAAAGCTTCCTCCATAAGGCGCTCGAGATTCACCGAGAGGGTGGCAATCGTCAAAGTGTTGACTCGGGCTATCATACGCCAAACTCCTACTACGGTTCAAATTTTGTATTGTTGCCACCAGCGCGCGTTCTGGAGTACTTTCTCCGATCATACGCAAACAGCTTCGAGCGCTATTTCCCGCTGACATCAAAGGGCATCTTGGATGCGAACGAATTATTGCATTGCTACAATGATCGTGCAGCAAGCCTACTAGTCTTGATGATGATTGCTCAAGGCGCAATGAGTATACAATCTACGGAGGCACGCCTATTGACAGGCGGGTTGACCGAAGCATGTCGGATATCGCTCTTCGATCTCATAGAGCGAAACATCATCATGTCTGCTGACCCTGTCGTACTGCACTCTGCCCTGCTCTTCATCGTTCAGGCAGCCTGGAGTGGCGACAAGTGGCAGATGGATATCGCTATGGGCCAACGTGGGATGTATCTGGCCATGTTACGACACTCGGGAATGCTGGATAAGCCCACGACATCGCCCAACATCAACCAACACTCAACACGAGACCAATTATGGCAAGAATGGATTTCGAACGAGTCGAAGAGTCGGCTGGTCTATTCGTGGATCATGGTTGATCAAGACTTAGCCTTATTCCATGACACCGCTCCGCTATTTGCTGTGTCCGAGTTTGCTGTACCCATGCCTGATGCCGATCGTCTTTGGCAAGCGAAGAGTGCTGCAGAGTGGTCGTCCATCTTCGAGCAAGTGCATGAGTTTTCAGGAGGCTACTCTTCAGTGGGATCCGGTGCTAGGCCGCTGTCTTTACGCGATCTGTTTCGCCATTTCCTGGACGATGAGATGATTCCGCTCGGCATTGAGATGACACCTCTACAACTTCGATTGTTACTGCATCCTCTTCAGGCACTGGTCCATCAGTACAGTCAGCTCCTCACCTGCTTTTCCGAATCGCGCTCCAGTCGGAACCAAAGCCAGCCTCGTGCAGTCAGTGCATCAACGACACGCAATCGCCTCGAGGAAGTCCAGTCACTTCTGGGAAGATGGTTCGATTTGGCTGAGCGATACCTTCGCGCAAATCCAATGTGCGCAGTGATGCAGACGAACCTCGTAATCTTCCATCTCATCAGCCTCAATGCTGCCACCAACTTCCCAGAAATCGAACGACTAGCTCGTCGAGAGAATTTCGATGGCACTTACCAACAACTAGTCTGGACGCACAAGCGATGTATCCATGATGTTGAAGAAGCCATCTATCATTGTGGCCAAATCTTGCGTATCGTTCGAAGCATGCCACGGACCGTTCGCCCTCCTTGGTGGGCTGGTGCCATCTACCGCGCGGGCCTGGTACTCTGGACTGACAGTCTCACGCACAAGGAACAGTCCTCGCCGCGCAACAACGGCATGTTTCCATCAGTGCCCGGGCCTTCCTTTGCGATTGATGCCCTGCCGGCCGATCATCCTCTCATTATACGGTACCTGACCAAGCGGGAAGGCGTGCCATGCGTGACGAAACGTGATGGCTCTCAGATGAGTTTGGATCGTGCATATCCTGTCCTCCAGCACTGTATCGAAGTCATCGACGAAGGAGCTTCCAACCGATTCTCAGACGGGATCCGATCAAAGATCGATAAGCTGGCTCGAGGTTAAGCGACAGATCTCATCGCCACTGGACATCATCACTCCGTTCGAAGCATAGCATTTCTTCCTTTTTCTGCAACCACTGTCCTTTTTGTGATGTTCATTGCGCTATGGGTGGCGAAACCTTTCTTCTTGCAATCATGGTGCGATAGCGTAGGAGTTCTTCTTGTTTGGGCGGGCATGTGCATAGGGTGGGAGCAAACGATATCATGTCATTTGGAGAGAGGCCGAAGCTCCTCTTCGATAATGTTTGAAATGAAGGGCGGCTAAGGATTGGAAACTTGAACAAAAGCGATGGGCGCAGAGGAACTGCTGTTCGCAGCGGACATTGCTCCTATATAGAACGAATGCTCAAGGGAAGTTCCGCGAGCCACGAGAGAGCTAGCTATTATTTGTGTTGCTTCCTATGCAATCTGCGCTTCCTTCGGGATTTCCTATGCGACCGTTATTAATGCACTGATTTTGGCCAGAGACCACGGTTCTCCGCACTACTCCATTGGCAAAGCAAGGTGTGTTGCTACCATGTCCACATGTTGGATATGCCCGTGCTGTTTCGCTCCTGCAGACAGCGGTCGCGTCCATCGGACAAGTTCCCTGCGGTGATCACTACAAAGGATATCCCAAGTAAGGATCCGTACTCTTCAGCACTTACTTACTGCATTGGCATGACGAGTCGCGAGGCTGTGTACATACAGTAACGACCTGAGCAGGCAAGCCACTGTCCTCTCGCATTTGAACTTACAGCAATCACTGCTTTCGACGCGCAACACCGTGCTTGACAATTCTGAAACATCAACGGCTCTCCAAATGTTCGTTCTTGGCTTCGTGTTTTTTCAGGAGAACTTCGTCCGCAGCCGCGTGAAGAAGTCCGGAAAGACGCAGTGTAGATCTTCAATTTCCAAGAACAAGGCCTCTCCTGCCCACGGCAAGCTTTTCAATCGTCGGAGAATGATTTCTGTCCCTGACGTGCCTGCAGCAGACAGCTGTAGGTGCAGAAATTGAATACTGTTGACAGACAATGTCTGCGGCCGCTTTGCATTGTGCAGTGGTCCCGTCGGTGCCCATTGGCAGCCATCGATGCCCGGCGATGAATATGAAACAGGTTCTGCGGAAGAATATGCATCGGGTTCCGGACCTGTATTCGAGGACGAACCCAAAGCAATGAATGCCTGAGCAATACTGCAGCTCATCAGCAATGTTTGTTGCTGCTTGGCCCACGCGAAAAAGACGTTGGTTTCCATCGGAAACCATCGAAAAACCATATTGTCGTTCACAACGGCCCAACGCAGGTAACAATTTGATTCAAGCACTTGTTGCACAAATCGCGTTGCATCAACTCTGATCGATGGAGGGTCAACTGTAACTGTAAAACTTCACACCGCAACACGAGTCGGTACCGACGTCAGCGCCTAAAGCCAGTACCACCTGGTTGTTCAGATAGACTTCACAAGGTTCAAGGCTGCTTTTGACGGCATCCCACCCAGAAATGCTTGGTTTGACCGCTCAGCTTCCTACATCAGAACAATGTCAATCGTGAACAGTTGCCCTTCAAATGCAAAACACAAAGTTTTACTATCGTGTGAGATGAAGATGCCTCCGATGCTGATGAGGTATTTACAGCAACACGACTACCACTCCGCCGAAAGAGAACACGAATTTCGTCGCAAAAAAGTCCGACCTGGCACCCCACACAAATGTCCGGAGCGGAGAGGGCGTTCCGGCTTGCGTAATCCTCTGCATCTTTCCCCGTTTTGTGTCTTATTCGCTAGCAGGATGCTCGCGAGAGCGGTTCCTGCAGGGAAGCTGTTGAGTCCGCGAAAAGTCAAAATAGAAACATAAATTGCCAGGATGTGGTTCCTTCACAACACTTGCCAAGAGCTCGCGCTCTCGGCCTTCGACGATGACGCCGAACGACATTTTTGTCGTTTCAAACGGGCGGTGACTTTGCTGAGCGGTAGCGTGAGCTTTGCAAAGATCGGAGCCGAGAGGGGTAAGCAAATCGTTTCTCCGCGATTTGTCCTTCGTTGGCCAGGCATTCGCTTTTGGCAACGGTATTCGATGATAGCGGTCTGTGACACTTCGCGCTTTCGCTCTCTCGCTCATGGCAACGCAGTGCGAAGATGGAGAATGCCGATAGTCTCTTGCGTAGGTCGCTCGAGCAACTTTTGCTCGGCAGACGATACCGAATTCCGTCGATTCGTTGTTGCAAGGTTGGTCGTCCAGGCACACACAGCGAAGCGTGAATAGTAACCAGGCGTTCCTTTCTGAGTATTGTCCGAAACATATATATGTTTCCAGGCCCATCGTTCTCCCTCAGAAGATGTCAACTACTCCTACATCATCATCACAAACTCCCAACACCAAGAACAATCGCCTTTCACTCGACCCTCTAGGCGCTATCTCGAAATCGAACGCACTCTCAAATCACTATCTCTCTCTCTTAGCCAACCCAAGCAAGATGTCTTCAGCTTTCCCATGGGGCATTGAGACCTCTCGTCTCGACGGCAAGGTCGCTCTCGTGACAGGATCCGGCCGTGGTATCGGAGCTGCCATCGCACAAGAGCTCGCTCGTCGAGGAGCGAAAGTTGTTGTGAACTATGCCAACTCATCCGACGCTGCCGACAAGGTCGTTGGTGCTATCAAGGAGCACGGCGGAGATGCCATTGCCCTCCAAGCAGATGTTGGCGATGTCTCACAAACGATCAAGCTTATGGACCAAGCCGTCGAGCACTTTGGACAACTCGACATCGTCTGCTCAAACTCTGGCGTTGTATCATTCGGTCACTTGAAGGATGTCACAGAAGAGGAATATGACCGCGTGATGAGGATCAACACTCGTGGACAATTCTTCGTTGCAAGAGAGGCATACAAGCATCTATCTGTTGGCGGACGAATCATCATGATGGGATCCATCACTGGACAAGCAAAGGGTGTGCCAAAGCACGCAGTATACTCTGGATCCAAGGGTGCCATCGAGACATTTGTGCGATGCATGGCTATCGATTGTGGGGACAAGAAGATCACCGTCAACTGTGTGGCACCTGGTGGTATTAAGACCGACATGTACCACGCCGTGTGCAGAGAGTACATTCCAGATGGAGAGAAGCTGAGCGATGACGAAGTCGATGAGGTGAGTTTCGACCAAGATCCTGGCCTTGAACTTGTGCTAACAGTCCTCGCAGTACGCAAAGACATGGTCCCCAATGGCTCGTGTTGGACAGCCAGTTGACATTGCCCGTGTTGTTGGCTTCTTGGCCTCTCAAGACGGCGAGTGGGTCAACGGCAAGGTCATTGGCATTGACGGTGCCGCTTGCATGTAAGACCCTCAATCGAATCTTTGCCCGACGTTTAGCGTATGCATAGATCCGGTTTGAATCGGCTTGTGCGCGAGGTAGATATCCAGGTGGCGAATTCAAACGATGCTCATGTCAACCGGACTTTGTGCCGCAATGCACTCAATAATGGAGAACTGTCGTCGGAGAGTACACCGTGGCCCCTCCAGCCCACCTCCACAAGTGTGGCAGCCAAGGACAGCACTTGCAAGCGACCCGTGGTATGCCGTTTAGTAGTTAGTGAGTTTCTGCTGGGAAGTCATGATGATCATACTGCATTCTGACAATACATAATGGAGTTGTCATATGAAGAGCCACAGAATGCCGGATCGTGGGATGCTAGTCGACAATCAATCGCTGGACCTGTCTCCGAACGAACACTCCTTGCGCGCTTATGGTTGCGCCAGGGATGTTTTAGTGTCCAAGCCGTCGTCGCACCAAGATCGGAGCCATCGTGGAACCAAGATCTCCCTTGCGAAAGAACCACGCTATACTCCGTAGCGTATCCGCGTATGCGGTAGTCGTGTGGCTTCTCCGTTGGCCAAGTCAATGTTGCACAACATGATACCATGATAGTACATGTGGATATTCCGATAGTCTGACGTTGAGCCCAGTAGCGGCGTGCAATGCAGCAACATGGGAGATTGGAGCCAAGTGTCGTCATGCGGACGTTTACATCTGGTGTACGAAGAACGCAGCCGAGCATGGTGTCGAAAATGCAGCGGCAGCTGTGCAAGCCACAACATGCGCTGGCAAGAGCAGTTAGTCCAGTGTCTAGCGCTCGTTGGACCTTGCCGCAGATACATACCGCCACCACGATGCCGTTGTATGTGAGATGCCCCAATGCTCGAGTGATGAGTCTTCTCAGGTCGCTTTGTGCTGTCGTCAAACATTGCCAGTCATCAGCTCATAGTTCGCGGCTCCTACGTTGTTCTTGAGCTTCCGCCGCTTCGCCACAGGCTGTGCAGTCGCGTCAGGTGCCACAGCTTGAACATTTCTGTCCCGCTGAAACGAGAAGATCGTGTGGTTGAAGTCTCTGGGGCGGGCTTTCCTGCCCCCCTCGCGAGCTTGATCCAACCCGACCAATTGCAGCACCGGCTTGTTGCTCGAAGCGACCCCTTTGGCATTGGCTATGAAATTCTCGACGAAGTCTGGCCATACAACCCCGGTGTCGAACCCAGAATGGGTTGTTTTGCTTCTGATCAGCTGCTGTACAGGATTTCTGTGACCGATTAGCTCAGATTGACACCAGCGTCTTCGCGAGAAAGCTTTGTTGGATCAATTCGACCAAACGCATTTTGCGCAGGGCTGAAAGCAGAGCCGAACTGATACTCACGGAATACAGAGACTCCAGCCTGCTAAGCTTTGCGCTCTGCCAAAAGCTTTCATCCAGTCTTGCCCACACTTGAATGCAGTGAACAGTTTTAGAGCAGGGAATTGACTGAGGTATTGCAGACAGTGAGGGGTGATTTCTCGCTGTCCATCAATGAACATCAGCTCAAGCTTGGACATCGCTGCTGAATCTGTCGCTGCTGACGCCCACGCCCGCAAGATTCTGTCAGAGACGAGTTCCTGCTTGGTCCCTGACGCTTGAATGTAGATTGCTTGCAGGTTCGGTATTTGCCATATCGAAATGGCGTCGTCGGTGTCCATGGCTACATCCCGAATCGTAAGATGAACGAGCCAAGCCATGTTGGCATCGTTCGCAACTGGTGCAAGACATGCTGGCCTCATACACGTGATGCGGCGTCCTTTGATATCGTGCACCTTCATACGATTGGTGCGCGCGAAAACTTGCCAGACGTGAAAGGATACTGCTTTGCAATCGTTCGCCCATTTCCACAGTTGTTCGATTACTGCTTGTGGCAGACTTTGCAAAGAGCTAGCGTCGAGCAGGTCCGTATTTCCGAAGAGCGTTATTATCGCCGTGTCGACCAGGGATCTGGTACCACGCTCTGAATGCTGGGGTAATTTGACCAAAGACACACAGCGCTTACTCTGAAAGCAGCTTGTATGGTCGTTCGCCTTCATGATCCTCTCAGTGTAGACCAGTCCGTTCTCCTGGTCGAAGGGCATCTTTGTCATACGTCTGTGATCAGCTTCGTTAGCTTCGTGTCAGCAAGCATCACTGAAAAGACCTGATGCTTCAATGGTAGTCTACATAGAGGCGCATTGGCAATGTGCCTTTGTGTGGACATCAACTCGTGTTGTAGTTGTCCATGTCAACTGAAGTCGCGTCGCGTCGCGTGTCGCAGAAATAACTTGTCGCCAAGAGATCTCGCGCTTCGGACCGCCTGTCCGAGATAAGCGATATCGCATCTCGAACCATCTCAAACGTGCGCATTGCCCATGACTTACCTCTACCCTCTCATACTGTATTCTTACTCTTTTCACACGGCTCATGCTCCTACCATGAGCTGCTGTACATATCTCAATGGTCTTGACAACCCGTAGCTGTAGTGCTCTCTTCGCGACCGCCCATGGCCTTCCGTCCATCTCAATATCGTCGACGTCATCGTCTCGAGGCCAACGACCAGGCACACGACCAGCAACATGTCGCGTGGGCGGGTATGCCACGCTTGCTGGTGATGCAAGAGATATCGGGGATCAGCCAGAAGGCCGACAATGGGAACACAAATGGCCGGATGCGCCGAAAGGACAGAAACACCCCACACCATACCAGATCTTTGACATGAAGCATGATGCGAAGTACTCCAAGGCAGGATACTACAAGCTCGTGAAGCTGTACCATCCAGACTTACAAGTGCATAGTGTGGGCAGCACAAGGGGCAACAATGAAGTCTCGAACGCTGCAAAGATGGAGCGATACCGGTTGATTGTAGCTGCACATACGATTCTTTCAGATCCTGTCAAACGCAGTGCATACGACCGTTTTGGGGCTGGCTGGAATGGGAAGGCAGAAGTTGGTAATCGAGACACCTGGGCACAACCTTCACCTTTCCACCCTGCAGGACCTTTCAGTCAGAGCTGGCATGATCCTTCAGATCCTGTGTGGCAAAACGCTACTTGGGAAGACTGGGAGAGGTATCACGATAACAAGGCGAATCCCACTAAGAAGGCGCCTGTGTACATGAAGAACTCATATTTCTTGGCTGTGGTGATTGCGCTGGCGATCATGGGCAGCAGCTTAAATGTGCAGAGAGCACAAGAGAACGGGAATTACATCGTGGAGTCTCGAGATCTGGTGCATGATCGAGCGTCGAAGAATTTGCGACAAGTGAGGAAAGAGGTGAAAGGTCTGTCGAACAGGCAGGACCGAATTGATTTCTTCATGCGGCAGCGGGAGGCCGCCATGGGCGGAACCGTTAGTGAACATCAAGCACTGAGAGACGAGAGAGCTAGCCGGCTACTGAAAGATCAAGAAGTCTGCTCCAGCGAGGAGGTCAGAGAACGAGGCACTTGAAGCGTAGGAGACTGGCTATTCGACTCCTCTTTTTGCACCGTGGGCTGGGCCTTTCCTGGACTGAAACCGAGCCGAGATGCACTGCGCCCCCGCGCCTCGAGCATGGCAGCACCGCCATACGACCAGATCTTGCACGTCTCCATTGACAGGAGATGCCACGGGCATAGTCATCGGCCGATTGAGCTTCATACAATACGAAGCGTCTCTGAAGGACGAAAGCATGCCAAAACTATGGTTACTCTCCTTCTTACGGAACCTCACTGCGAATGGGCGAACATAAACATGTCCAGCGATACGTTTGCCTCACTACATCCTGGAGATTTTACAATCTCACGGCACTGTGCACTAGCATGCCGCTTTGATGCAAGGAGGACTCAGTTAGAGGGAACAAGGAGAAGAGGCTCCGTGATCCAGCCATCATCTACAAAGATGCAAGTGAAAGGTTTGAGTATATATTCTCTGCTAAATATGTGCACGTCACAAGCAGAACTGTGCAAAGAGGCAGAGCGAGGCACATGGGATA
>JAASLG010000514.1:0-24058 GCA_013365235.1 Cercospora sesami | reverse complement strand
CGCAGCGGTCAAGACTGTTGACCGAATAGCCGTGCAACGGCTGGCGTGTGGCATTGGATACTTGGTGCAATGGGACAAAGACCACATGCGTTCACTCCAAACCGGTAACAGCAAAGAGGTACGGCAAGCTCTTGCGGCAGGATTTTGAAGTTTCAATACTGGAGACTCTACACGATCAAAGATAGCGCTGCTCGAGCGCCCAAGGAGTCTGGCCTCAAGTGGGACGAGCTCTTCGTTACCACGAGACTACACTCACGCCGGGGTTGGCCGCAAAGGTAAAGAGGACATGATCAGCGCAGCAAAGGAAGAGGATGAGTGACTCGGTCTGGATGGCTATGCTGACCTTCTCTCTAATTGCATCTCGCTGGCGAGAGTATGAGCCTCTCAACACCGAAATGCAGAGACTATCACAACGCAATGGTGCGAGTCGATTGGTATTACTATTAGTCTGGGCGGATCCTTGTCCGGACGGCATTCTTGTAACAAGCACTTCAAAAGCCGACAGTTGTTGTCTGCTCGAGAGCAAGTGCTATCTGACGATGTTCCTGGTAGCACAGAGCAGTCTCCGGGAGCTGCCAGGGACGAGGACAAGGTATTCTACAGAGCTGGGGAAAGGCAGCGACTGCCGCAAGAGATGGAGCAGCAGTAAACATGTTGCTCTAGTCTAGACATTACAGAGTTGAGCAAGGCATCTATCAATCATGATGTTGCTCACAGCAAACTATTGCATGCTAACAACCCAGGGTCTTCGCACAGCAAACACCCGCCTGAGTTCATTCCACACGTTATTGTCCGGCCAGCTTCGTGGAAACTGTAATCTTGCAAATAGTGCAAGAATACCCGAGAGCTGACAAGTTGCATTGCCCCGTTCAGTACGACACGCAGCAGGGATCACACAGAAAGAGTGATCAGGGGAGTTGGGGCTTAGGGCTCCGGCACTTGCTGCCGGCAGCATACGGGCTTTACATGTTTCTGAACCCTGTACAGTTTCGACACAACACTGCCACACTTGACATGTAGTCTCGAAGGACTACTAAGCATTGGAGATGTATAAAGGTAGGTGAGACACCTGGTTGGTGTTGGGCATATCCGCTTCCATTTGCATCAAAGTTTCTGGTTTGTTTAAACGCTGCTCCTGCTCAAACTCGATTCTCTCAAGGATCTGCAAGGATTGACGAACTGTACAGTATACGGGGGAAGACTCCTGGCATTACCGCGCGACTCTCGATCAGAGGCTCGTCACCTACTCTGGATTTCGAACTCCAGCCTACCCGACCACTTCCCTCAACCTCGTCCCTCCACCCCCAAAAATGCCCCCCTTCAAAGTCATCATCATCGGCGGCGGCCTCTCCGGCAACGTCCTCGCCAACGGCCTCATCAAAGAAGGCATCGACGTCCAAGTCTACGAACGCATGTCCCAACACAGCCGTCGAGAAGGCTACCAAATCCGGCTCGGCGAAAACGCCCTCATCGGAATGCGAGCTTGTCTCCCTCAGGAAGTCCTCTCCCGCGTCATAAGCAAAATGGGCCGCCATGGAGGAAAACGAGATTCTGCTCCTGTGATTTATTCTACGGGGTTTGAGAAACTTTGTGATTTGTCGAAATTACCAGCGTACCCTAAGAGTGCGCCGATTAATCGTGGAGTTCTGAGAGACGTTTTGGCGGAGCCGGTTGAGAGGGTGGGGAGGATGCATTATGAGAAGCAATTTGAGAGTATGAGATTGTGAAGGAGGATCATGGGGAACGGGTGAGGGTGATCTTTGGGGATGGAACGCGTGAGGTTTGTGATGTTTTGATTGGGGCTGATGGGTCGCATTCAAGGGTACGGAGACCGCCTGCTGGAGTTGAAGTGGTTCTGTGGCTGACAGAATGACAGGTCAATGCTACGCTTGGGCTGAAGAATCTCAGAGCGATGGATGACAAGATCTCGTTCATTGTCAAAAGCGACTTGAAGACTGCGCAGCTCTTGACCATGAGTCATGAGATTCTGCAGACTTCTCTTGCAACAATGGATGATGAGATGGTGTTATTCTGGGCGAGTAAGTGCTGCTTTGCAGTGATGGCCCCTCACTGTTCTTGCTTGGAGTGTCCATCTGATCGATCACAGCATATCTGCCTGACAAAGTCGACACCTCCAATGCAGAAAGTATTCGCCAGTACAGAAAAGACATACCCGTCGATGGCGAGATGTCTTCGTGCATGCTCGTCATGACCTTCCTCTCGAAAGTCGTCCCAGAAGGCATTGCTTCCGCTTCCAGCGAGGAGAAATGGGAATTCATGCGAAAGAAGATCGCCAATTGGTCGCCTTACTAGTATGTCGACTCAACCTACGTGCGGCCACAACTGACGTATGTGTAGCACCGAGGCAATGAACGCCGTCAAAGGAGAAGACATCTACTGCTTCACACCACGCGAAAGCTCAGAACCTGCATTGAATTGGAGAGACCAAGTCGCAAACCCCGAAATACCCGAACTTGGACATCCTCGTGTGTGGTTGTTGGGTGATGCGATTCATGCTATGCTTCCAGGACGGTAAGTCGAGGGCGATAGCAATATCGGTGAGCAAAATTTGTCATCTGACTGACAACACCCACAGAGGCATGGGAGGCAACCAAGCCATACTCGACACATCCGTCATGCTATCTCTCCTGAAGCAACTCGCCGAAGAATCGACGTCTTACCTGTCCGAGTCGCGAATCAGGAAAGCATGCAATGATTGCGAACGACAGATCGTACCGAGGGTCTTCCCATGGGTTCGGAAAAGCAGTCAGTTGTCGCATCCATTCGACAGCAGCAAACTTACGACGAGATTGATGTTTCGCGCGATCAACCTTGGAGTACTGCTGTTACGGGCTGCGTATGCTGTGGTTGGGGTCTTTGTCGATGTTCAGCCAGCTGTTCCGCCTGAGTTGAAGAATTGAGGCAGAGAGTTCCGAGGAGTTGAGAATAGTCCCCACAGTATGATTGTGTACGTTGCGCTTCACATCATTGAAATGCAGATGTAAAAAGTCGACTGACTCAACGCGAAGGAGAAGAGAGCATATGTTGACATCAAATTTGGTTCTTCAGTCTGTCGTTCGAGCGCTGATTCTGATTTGGCAATGCAGGACAAACAGTGGAATTGCAATATATCAGAAGAGCTCGTAGCCTCGAGCTGGATCCATGTCCAATACTCGACATCTAGACTTGCTCTCTATCAATTCCTTCGCACCGGCTGTATTCGATCGATATGGTGGTATTGGGCTGTTGAACAATTAGCACGATCTAACAGGAAGCCACTATCATGAGAACTGAGTACCTCTCATCATGCAAGCACCAAATGACCGTCTTCGGATATCCTAGCCATTCGCACTCTTCCAGAAGGAAATCTGCCGCGCTGCCTGTGTAAGGTCGGCCGTTCAAGTTCACTTCTCCAGCAGCTCCCAAAATGGCAACATCCGGTTTGGGTTGCACAGTCTTCATAATCCCATCGTAGCAACCCAGATGGGCGTTCCAGAGAATCGCCTTCTCGTCATGCGACGGACCTCCTGCGCGAAAGTTGTACGTCAACTGACCGCCGTCGCAGTGGGAGAATTTATTCTCTGTATCCTCGAAATACTCTATCATAGCCTTCATGCCTGGATCCTGTTGTGCTTCAGGCGGGAGAACCTTGCCTAGTCGGAGCAGTCCCCATCGCATGGCATAGTTCATGTCCAGAGTGGATTTCCAATCGTTTGCAGGCTTGGGTTGTGGATCTGTCAGATCGAACTCATCTTTGTGGGAATCGGGAGTGATTAAGCAGTGCAATGAAGGCCAGATGTCCGCGGCCGCAGATGCGAGTGCAGGATCTGGGCGTGGAGGAGCGCCTGAGAATCGCGGGCCAGGTGCAAGACCTTCGCCTTTTGCCACCTTTGACCAGATCTCTTTCGAAAATAGAGGAACTCGTTCTCCACCAGCGACACATATTAATTGGTCTTCTGGTACGCCGGCATCACGAAGGATGCGGATTGTCTCTGGATTCCCAATCACTCGGGCACCAGTTCTGATAGCAAGTTTGTCTGCTCCAGGCAGACTTGCGTCTCTCTCAGAATCATGATTATACCGTGGCACGTAGAGTTCGGCTTACTGATCAAAGTGGGCATGCGAAATGCAAATGTAATCGGCTTTCTCCACATCGTCGATGTTGATGTACTTCTTGTGGGCTTTCGATCGCTCCAGCCAAGTATCGAGGAATAGAGTAAGACCATTGATCTCTAATCGGAATGTTGTCGTCCCTTTCTCCTCATCAATCGTGGCCGGAGCCTCCACAGCGGAGGTGGGGCTTACCGAAGTAGGTCAGCGTCGCCTCTACCGATTTCGACGCCATTTGTTGTGGCTGTGGGACCTATGAAGGCGGCACTTGTGGTCAGATTGTACTGAGACGTGGGGATGGTCGCCTTTATGCTGCTTGTGCCCTCGGACATTCCGGGAAGTTTAGTCCGAGCTGCTCGGCTTCGATTGAGAAATCTCCTGAGGGACTCATTGAACCCGAACAGGGTGCATACCAGGTCCTCGTGGGCTGAGACTAAGAGTCTTTGCTTATGGTAGCACGGTACGACATTTCTACTACTGCTGTTGCTGCTGCCGTAGTAACAGATTACAGCTGGTTCTCATATGAGGAGCAGCTAGACCCGCGGGCAGGATGGCAGAGAGTCTCTCTCGCCATGCAGCCTGGTCATCACAAGAAGGTCAGAAGGAATGCCGTGGTGATGAGAGGAAATATTCGTGATCAAAGTAGACGCGTTGTTTTGCGTCTTGGAATGAAGTGGAGGACGTCGAGATGCCCTACGTCGCTTAGTCATCCCCCACGCGGACGATGATGGAAGTTGTCTGGCATCAAACAATTCCTTCGAGTAGCGTTTTCACACTGTTCTCACTCGAGAAACCGGCTACACGGCAGAAATCGTAGACTACCTGCTTCGAGAGAGAATAAGGATGATACGAGCGTTTCCAGGTCATCGCTAGTCGATAATTGGGACATGGAGAGGAGACGCCTTGGAATAACCTCGCCGGTGTCCCAGCAGTCTGTACCAGGAGACTCAAGATGCGGAGACACTGACTCCGGCATGGAGACACTGGTCATAAGCCAGAGCTCACCTTCTGATGTGCACGACTGACCATGATACAGAACAGTCAAGCAGTCAAGCATTCGAGCACCGTCCGCACCCGCCAGCAGTGCACTGCCGTAAGCTATTGTCATCCTCAACACTCACTACAAGGCCTTGTGGCAACTCTGCATGATTAGCATGTGCAAGATTTTGTCGGCATCAAATGTGAGCACAAGATGCCTCACCAGCTCGGTTGACCTCACTTGACGCTGAACGCCCTTTCGTTCCGCATGTCGCGATTCGCACACCTTTTCCACCACAATACAACAGCACCCACTCCAGACACCGAGATCTTTTCACAGACGACCTCCATACAGCAAGTGGCACGACAATCAGCTCAGCAGCGTCGGGCAGTGAGCCAGCAGACTGACCTTGCCTTTTTCTCGTGACAGAATGGAAGAAAGTATGAGTCTTTATGGCAGCGATCGGTACGTGGGAAATTTGGCAGATCGGCACGACAAGTACTGGCGCCTCGACAGCTACGAGGAAGTCTCTAAGAGCGGGCTCATTGAGCGGCTTAAGGCAGTTGGCTACCCTATCCCAACCTCTGCCCGCAATAGTCGTATGCTCGCGAAGTGTCTCCGACAGTACGACAGACAGCGTCTCTGCTGCTCCGGCTGCACTGTCAGCGAACTTCAGCAGTTCGTGCAAGCTCGTGGTTTGCAGCTCGAAATGTCTCGCAGATCCATCGTCAACAAGCTCATAACAGCACTCGAGATCGCGGACGAGAATGCCTCATTCGATGCCTTCCTCGTGCTTCCAGCCGAACTTCGCGTCCGGATTTATGAGGCTTACATGGCAACTTTCGACAGCGTCCTTCAGTCTCCCACACAGCCGCCCCTGACCAAAGTATGCAAGCAAATTCGCCAAGAGGCTCTGCCCGTTTTCTACAACATACGCACGTTCGGCCTCGCGCTGTATACAGAGCACAGGATTCCGCCACCAGGAGTCTCCAGTGGATGGTACTTGAAATGGCACTCGGACACCGATTCTTACCTCAAAAGCCTGCTGCCAGAAAGCCTTGCTCTAATCCGCAGCTTTCATATCCAGGTCTTCACGCGCAGTGGTCACCCAAAACCGACCGACGAGGCTGCTCGATACGTATTCGAAGTTAGGCTTGGGAATCGCAACACACCGTGCACAGTGAAGCTAGTCGAGCATGGACACGTTTTCCTCCTTGTGTCTCCGAAGGTTTTCAGTCGCTGGGGAGGAAACATGGAAACGCTCGAGAACGACGTCAAAGCCGTCTTCGAAGCCGCTAGTCGTCGCAAAGATGACCAGTCTGGCGAGCAAGTTCCGAAGCTGACGTCGGAAGACCTTTGGGCTGCTCGGAGGAAGATGGAAGCAAGAATTGGATGGGATTGAGAGCCAGCTTGGATCATGGTGCGAATCGAACATCGAAGGCGCCGAGCATTCTATTGCCCCAATTCCCACAACAGGCGCGGGACATTCAAGGTTCTACCATAGTCCTCGAGGACACACGAGCTTACAGACTTCTTTACTCTTTTCTGATTGTAAGTAAGAGCACACTCTGTTCACTGAAGGCGCACTAACGATTTCACAGTTCCTTACCCCTTCGATGCGTGCTGCTGTCTCCGTCGAGTTCAGCGCCCCACGACTTCATCACATTAGCATACGTCGTTGGCTTCTCAGCCAGCTCACTACGAGTTGGCACTTTGAAGCTGTCTAGTAAAGCTAGGTCCCAAAAGTTTTGTTGCTTCTCACGAGTTCTTTCCAAAGTCGTCACCTCTCACCTCCAAGCGTCAAGTTACGAAGTGAAGCCACACATGGCACATGCTGATGCATGTGAGCTAGAATCCGACATGTGACACTGCGATAGAAGTGGACACGTTCAGCCGCCACTGACCAAAGTGTCAAATTCTGCTCACTTTCGCACACACAAAACGCACACTTTTCCTCGCCTAGCTTCTTGACTCTTCCACAACAACTTCAAAACCGGTTTGCGACACCGTTATCAAGAAGGATTCGCCACGCAGTACACCGCGAACAACATGCTATCCAGGCAGATTCAAAGCAAGCCGTTCCGTGCGGACACGGTGGGATCCAGCGACAGACAACAAGGTCTACTTCCAGACGGACTTGACGCATACTGGCGACTGGACAGCTATCAAAGAGTCACAAATCACATACTGATAACCGAACTTCGAAGAGCTGGCTACGCAGTTCGTTCGGCTCAAATGAACAAGGCAACTTTGGCCAAGCTACTGCAGCGAACCGACAAGCGGCTCTTATGCTACGATGCATGCTCGTTGCAGGAGCTAGAAGGTTTTGTTAAGGCTCGCGGCCTCCCAGTAAAACCTTCGAAAAGGATCGAGCATACCAGACTGATAGAAACTCTCGAGCAAGGCGATGCAGAGCTTTCATTTGACGAGCTTATGGATCTACCAGCTGAACTCCATGTGCGCATCTACGAGTTCTACGTCTACGACTTCCCCGAATCGCTCTTCAAACCAACTCAGCCACCGCTTGCCAGGGTAAGCAAGCAGGTTCGTCAGGAGCTCCTTCCGATTTTCTACAAGAATCATGTCTTCATCCTGGAGATACACATCAAAGCCGCACCCTGGCATACCCGAATGTGTTGGAGTGCGGATACGGAAGAGTTCATCAGCCGCATACATCCCATTCATCTCGCCATGATGCGCAAGATCGACATGAGAGTCGTGAAAGATCCCGAACAATTCGCAACCACGCTTAGGCAGCGAGATCTGTACTCCTTCAGCATCCAGCTTGGCGATTCAAGGCACAGCTGCTCGGTCGTACTGAGCCAGCATGCTAGGATGCCAGTAATACAGCAACAATCCGGTCGTCTTGCTCGGTGGCAGAAGAATCAGGAGTCCCTCCGGGGTGAACTCCAAGCCATTCTCGAAGCTGCTCGGCATCGTACATCTGAGAAGAATCCGCGGCTCAAGCTGGCGGACCTTGCAGCAGCTCGGATGAAGATGGAATCTCGGCTTCAAGCATACAGGGACAACGGGTCTGCGATCTGAGCTACCAAATCAAAACCACACCCGACGAACTCTTGAACCGTGAGCTTGAGCTTGAGCTTCGTTCATTGTCCACAGCAGGTCATACTGACCGAGACTTCTAGTTCCATCCCAATTCCATTGATATGACCAAAAACCAGCCCGACAATCTTGTGGCAAGACTTCCTTACATGGTTATCAGCAGAAGCAGGAGTCCAGAGATAAGAGCCTGGCCTTGTCACGAGCGGAATCTCAAGGAGCGGCCTACCAACGCCACGCATGGATCGCGAAATCCGACAATGCTATCGATACGCTCACTGCTGAGCAGCTAGGAGACCTCAATAGCTCTTCAGCGCATCATCACAAAAGTTCTTGATAATTCCAGAATCAACATCATAACAAAAATCTCTCATTTCACTATCCTTCCATCTACCTCTACGAGATCTATTGCCCCATCTACCCACCCGCACTATTCCTCAAAGGATGCAAATGCGCACCTCTACCCCTAGTATCAGAAGCCGCAGGACTCCCCTGCCGACTCATTCTCCCCTTCATCGGACTCCCCATCCTCGGACTCCTCGGCACAGAACTCTGTCTAGTACCCATTCTCCCCCTTCCTTCCTTCAATTGCGCGATTTGCTCGTCCTTATTCTTCATCCCCGCTTTCATGTTGTCGACCATCATGCGCAGTTTCTTGTTCTCCTGCTCGAGAATCTTGTTGTGTCCTTGAGAAGAGGCTTGTCGAGCACGAGCTTGTTCGCCTTGAGCGATGACAGTGGCCTCTGCGAGGCGAGTTTCCAGTTCGTTATTGTTCTGTGCCAGCTCGCGGACCCGATTGGAGGCATCCTGGTACATTGATCTTGTCCATTCGAGATCTTTCTCGGTAGCGGCAGCTCTCTTGACAGCTTTTTCTTCTTCGAGCTTGGACTGCTGCGCTTGCATACGGAGTTCTTGCAGCTCTCGCACTTCAGGCACGGTGTGAGTGAGAAGCTGCTGCCGAGCTACCGCAAGAGCCTCTTTCAGCTCTGTTCGTTCAGTTCGGAGTGCAGTGTTGTCTGCCTCTACGCTTGTCATTCGAGCGACAGCCCTCTCGGCAGTCGTAATTGCGCTGTCGCGTTCTTTTTTGACCTCCACCAGCTCCTTTCGTTGGTCCTCGTGCCTGTATTGCAGTTCACTGAGAGCTTTGACGTGTTCATCGAGGCGCTCTTGCATGCCTTGCAAAAGCTCACGCAGCTTTTGCTCGGTCGCGGTCTGACTAGCGAAGTCGGGATCCGCCTGTCCTTGTGTGCCTTTTTCAAGGGAGTCACTGACGTGAGTGATGTCAAGGTCGAGCGGATTGATTGTTCCCTCCATCGGTGCAGGTGTCTGACGTTGTCGCTTCGCTGCTGTGTCGTTGTCGACATCCATTTGATCGAGAGCTCTCTTCACGCCATGAGACTCGGGCTGGATGTCACTTTCCGTCTGACTCTCCAGCTCCTCGAGTTGACTGAGACCTGCGATCGGCCACTCTGCCGCACCTGTAGTATCCTCCATATACTCGGCGATAGCAGATGCAGCATCTTTGACTGACGCCTGGGTGCTCTCGAGTCTTCCTGCTTCCTTTCTCATTTCGTGCGTCGCTTTCACAAGCAGTTTCGTCCGAGCGGCAGGCGACATATCTGCTTGCAGGCATTTCTCCAAGTGTTCGATAGTGCGTGGCATGACCAGAACCAACAGCATCGCCCATTTGGCATTCTCGTCGCCAACAGAAGTTCGGCGTGCTGCACGAACTAAAGGGTGCTGATGATCCACTAGAGGATCCATCGCGATGACCACATCAGCGGGCTGCACGCCCTGCGTGTCAGCATCCAAGTCTACGATAGACACCTTGAGACACAGATTGGCAGGACTAAGATCAGTATCATGTGCTGTGGGATGCGTCCATCGCTTGCAGGGCACTTTGATGCCTTGCAAGAAGTTCTGAAGCATTTTTGGAGTCCTGTCGCCGTGTGCTACTACCGCGATGTGTAGGTTCTGGTCTGAGAGATTAGCGATGAACTCGTTCAGGAAGCCGAACTTGGCGCTGCAGGAGATATCCCATCTGGCCTGGACCTCGTTCTCAGCCTTCTGCGAAAGTGTCTCAGGATTGATGAGGTCCGGATGCATGGCGGTGTTCCTAAGGCGCTGCAAGAACGCGTTGGCTCGATTGAGCAGGTCACCATCCAGACTCTGTTTTGCCAGTACCTCTGCGATGAGCTCTCGATCGAAGTAGATGTTGTTCTGATACTGATCCCGCTGCTGAGGCGACGGAGCCACAGGCACCAGGTGGATCCCTGATGTCTCCGGATCTGCGACTGCCTGCGGCTGTGGTGCAGTGCTCCCAACAGTAGTATTAACATGGCCTGCAGTCTCGTTCTGAGCCTTCGGTAATAACGTCTCATATCTCTCGGAGGTCGTCATTTCTTCCCGAGTAATCGGTGCGACTGCTTCCACAGCCGGTATCGTCGAAGGCGATCTTTCGTGTGCCGACAGAAGAGGAGAGCCTAGGCGGGCGACAACATTAGGGGGAAGAGCTGATGCTGGCTGCCCGTTGCCCAATACAGAGCCATTCGCGCTAGGAGCAGGAGTGGTAGACTGGCGTAAGGCAGCTCGTGCTTCTCGCGTCCGTTTCATCTTCTCCGCGAGAGTCTCTCGCTTTGCTATTGGAGAGCCGTCCATTTCGGAAGCGCCTGAGGATGTTACGATTGGTTGTGGAGCGCTCTCGCCAAGTGGACCAAGAGGGTGTGATGGGAGAGATGGGAACGGAGTTGAATCAGCTTGGTGCGAAGAGACGACACTCGGCGATCTTCTGGCTGGGCTTCCCGTGATAAATCGCGCTCGTCCTGGACTTTCCGTAATGGACCGCGCTCTGGCTGGACTGAAGTCTGCGTTGGCCGACTCAAACTTCTTTGGCGGGCTGTGCGGCGGTATCTGCGTCAAGAAACCAGGACTTGACTGTGATGTACCGTAGTAGTGAATGTGCCTAGTCCGTATCTGTGGCTGGCTCTGAGTAAGGCCTGCAGGCGTTTCGAACTGGGAAGTGTCGTGACTTTGCTGCTGAGTGTATGGAGGATGGCTTTCTGCTTGCGAGTTGCCAGCGGCGTGTATAGAGTTGTTGTTGTCCTTTGCAGGCGAAGATGGAGGTTGACGCTGTGCAGCGGGAGGTGGGTCGAAGTCTGCTGGACGAACTGACGAATCAAAATTCAGCGAGGATTGACCGCTTGTATTTTCAGCGCTCGAGATGACAACGACCTGTTCTGCGGCTGCCCTGCTGACCTGTGAAGGCTCTAAAGGTTCAGATCTTGGTTCGCTGTTACTGCTTAGCTGGCCAAATGTTGTTCCGATTGAAGAAGGCTTCGGATCAGCTTCAGACGGAACGGTGCCGTTGAGCTCCTTTCGATGTTGAGAATCTTGCGTATGGCCCTGGCCTTGAGTTTGAGGCCGCTCTTCTGCACCAAATTGTGCTTGTGGCTCGGCGAGTGAATCAGCAGCTGATTGGTGACTGGCCTGCTCGATCAATGATGTGCTTCGGCCTGGATGTAAATGTGCCTGATCAGAGGGCGATTCTTGCCCGGAAGCGTCCTCTGCAATCTGATCGTGCTTGGGAGATATTTCAACAGCAAAGTTCTCTCCTGTGTGCAGTTGCTGAGATTGTGGCTCCAAGCCTTTCTCTGCGCCCTGGCTAGGATGTTGCGAAGGTGAGTCCTCTGCGTGGTGCGCCTCTGAAGCACACGCGGCTTGCCCCGGGTCGTTTTCAGCAGCTTGAACAGACTGTTCACCAGTGTTCGAAATTTGCGTAGCTTCAGGCTGTTGCACTTGAGTAGAAGAGAATCCTGTGAAGGTAGATTCTTCAAGTAGTAGTTCCTGGCTTTGCGAGTCCGGGATTACCAGGCTTGTGTCGTTATTGCTCCTCTGGGTTGACTGTGCACGTGGATGCTGATCAGAGTCTTTCAACGCACTGCTTTCAGCGACCTCAAGAACTGGGCCCTCACGCTGCGATCGTAGCTGCGATGACCCTGGCTCGTCTCTGCTCGAAGGTGGAGAAGAAGAAAACTTCTGATACTGTCCAGCCCGGTAACTAGAAGGTGGACTTGAAGGTTCGACGAAAGCCTTCGCTCGTGGCGCGACTTGTTCAGCGCCGCCTTCGGTCTGCTGTGATGGACCGATTTCAGGCTCCTCGAATTCAGTGACGACTGCAGTCTGTGCTCCAGGTCCGATGGCTGCAGCAAACTCGCGACTGAGCTGGATCTGGCTCGCGGTAGTAGTGTCTCGCGCTGAAGATCGAGGAGACGAACTTTCGACGATTTTGCGTGTGCGGCGTCTCTTCTTCGGCAGTAGCGCGGGCGCGCTGGAGTTGCTAGAACCTGTAGCGCATCAATCGCATGCAATCGGGAAAGACACGCGATACTTTCATACGTACCGACTAAGGTCAATTCTTTCGCTTTCCTCGCAGCCTTCTGCCTCTCCCAGTCTGCAATTAAAAGGTCGTTCGCGTTTGCTTTGGGTTCCCACGTCGGTTGGTACTGCTGGCCAGTTTGTGAATCAGGTTCCCAATCAATTTGGTACTTGTTTCCCTTCTCAGCAATGATCGATCGGGCTCTATATTCTTGCTGAGAGTCCGCGCTTTCTTGTGTAGACTGCTGTTCTGGTGCTCTGCTTTGGCCTGTGGCGCGTTTCTTCGGGGGACGACCTCGCGGTATTCCGGATTCTTCTGTCAGAGAACGTTTCTTACCGCGCCTACCAGTCATACTGGTTGCGCGTGGACCAGGTGTTGAGGATAGTGTAAGCTGCCATGGTCAGGTTATTCTTTGGTCTGTGAATGGACGCGATTTACTGTCTGAGCGCAAGTAGATTGGAGGTTGAACTTACAGCAAGTCAGCACGGGCTTGGCGTGTGGTCGGCTGTGGAGAACGTGGGAGTATGTGTCTGCGAACGTCCGAAAGCGCAAGATGCCGATGACTTGATGAAGAATGATTGTAAGATGTGTTATGTCAGGAAAGCTGAGAAAGAGATAGTAATGAGTGAGGGAGGGTTCTAGAGTGCCACGGAAAGGATGCTAAAGTCAAGACTGGCAGCTGCAAGTAACAATAGTACGTCAAGTGAAGAAGCTGCGCGACAATGGCGCTATTGCAAAGCCAATGAGAAACGCCTCATATTGTGGTGTTTCTATTCACATTCTGCGACTCTGCGCTGTGGCTGTACACGACACGATGGCTTGTGGAGCTTGTCGAAAGCTCGTTTTGCCAACAATGCTGCTATTCCCAGCAGCTTCGACTCCTCAACTCCACGCTTCTAAGTCTGTTCCGTACACTCATCATCTCGTAGCATCTCCTCGGTTCTGTTTTCCAAACGCCAGACAACTGTCACAATTTGGGCAGTCAAGCCTTGTTCTCGCCCTTCTCAACACGGTCCTTCTGCTCCTGCACACGCTTGCGCTCAAGCTCCTTGACCATGTCTGGTGGGCTGTCCTCGATGAGGTTGGAGCCCTCTCCCTCGTTAAGGCCAGTCCACTTTGGAAGTCCGTCTGGCACGTCCATGACGCGCTGTCCGTAGAACATGTGCAGTCTTGGCCTGAAGGTAGGTGTGTTAGTGGACTTCACAATTCATCAGTATTAGTGCAACTCACTTGAAATTCGCCTTCTCCTGATCCGACTTGAACTTGATCAAGCTCGGAAACAGTAAGATCATGTTGCGTCCTTCGTCCATGATCGGGCTGTAGCAGTGCTTGCATCTCACTTTGCATGGAAGCTTGTGTTCCTTGGACTTCGAGGTTGGGTCGTACCACTCCAAGTCATGATGTCCATTCTTGAAGTTGATATCGTCTTTCTTGAAAATGGCAGCCCACTGGAATGGAGCAGCATGCTGAGTTTGGCAAGTCGTGCAATGGCATAGCTTGCTGTCCAATGGCTCCTTCCTGCTTAGCTCGTACTCGACGGCTCCACAGTGACAAGATGCTTCGTAGAGGTGCTTGAAGTCCTCGTTCTTGTCGTGGATTCTGTATGGAGCTCGCTTCTTCCACTCTTCGATGCCCGACTCGTCTTTCTCTGGCTGCTTGGTGTCGTGCTTGACCTCGTGAGCCATGGCCGATGTGCTCGAGAAAGATCTCGTGATCGATGGGTTCGACGTGCAAGGACGAGGAAAGGTGATACGCGAGCTCGCTTTCGTGTATTTAGTTGTCGCTGATGTTGTGGTGGTGAACAGGCGTTGCACCGGACGAGCCAACCTTAGGGTCATATGTCTGGTGGTGGGGTGAGAAAAGAGGAATGCAGAGACGTGTAATGATGAGCTCGCAGCGGCGAAGTCATGACTGCACGCACACGACCCGTTTCCTCCTCTGCCATCGCGTTCATAATGTCGTCAGTAACGATGCGAAGAAAGCTCAGACCAGTGCTGCAAGATTCGCAGATTGAGTTGCGGGACGATCGGCCCACTCACCCGCATCTCCAACATCGAAAAGCCTATGACGAGTCGAATTGTTGTTCAGTCGATTGACAAGTGGATCGTCAGTGTAGACTCTGTCAAGTGCACAGGCTAATTGCCAAATACCGAGAAGCTCGCGTACCCAAGGATGGTAAGTGGGTGCTCTCAATACGCCAGAGCATTTAGCAAAAGCTTCAAGACAGAACTGCTGCTGTCCTTCTCAATCTCCAAAGAATATACATGCATGCTTCGCGCTACGAAGTCTTACGCTAGAACGCTACACTAATCAACGACATGTCACCAAGTACAGATCAGATCATCGCCGGTATAACTCCCGCTCCCTATGCTGCAATCTCTCTGTTCGCTCTCGTCGTTCCCTCTCTGGGCTACGACTTCTCGTGCGCCGTGAGTCGGGAGGGTAGTCTCTCCGTCGATCACGCTCGCGGTATGGGTCGTCTCGTCCATCAGGTCGCGGTGCGTCCATATCTCGATACTGTCGAGGAGGTGGAGCATCCGCGTCGCGATATCGTGGACCATCGGAGTCTCTGTAGCCTGGCTCGCGCTCTCGGCTATCTCGACGAGGCGGCCGGTCGTAGTCGTCTCGTGGTCCCCTGCTGTCATATTGGCGCCCACCGCTCGGGTAGCTTGGGATGTACGTGTCGACATTGGGTCCTAAATCACGTCGTGCCGCCGGTGGTCCAGGTGGAGGCCCTCTATCCGCCATGCCGACCGGTGGCCGAGGAGGCAGACCATCCGGACGCGGGGGCAACGCATGTCCATTCGGAGGCGCAGGTAAACGATCTCGAGGATCTCGTTCGCGGTATGTAGGCTGTCGACCACCACCAGGTGGAAGAGGTGGCTGCCTTCGATCGTCGTAGCGGGCTGGCGGCCCTCGCTCGCGACCATAGCCTCGACTTCTATCGTAACCATTTTGGTATGAGCCATTTGGTGGGCCATGACCCCATTCATCTGGTCCCATGCCAACGGTTCCACCAGCGGGCGCAGGAGGTAGAGCACGCTGGTTCTCCTGCTTGCCTCGTCGTCTGGAATCCAATTCGTGGCTGTCTTCGTATCGTGGTATGTCTTCCGGCTTGAGAGGCAGGGGCGCGACCTTGAAGTATTTGTGCTGCAATGCATCGATGGCGTTGATTCTCCTCCTCCAATCCAAGCACAGCATAGACTTGAGCAGATGCAGTCCTTCGGGGCCCAGGCGTCCAAATCGTTGATCGATATCACCTTGCTGCTTGTCCCAGGTATTTCGACCTTCGCAACCAGGAAGCTCGCTCCAGCCAGGCATGCTTTCTTGCGTCGGCGAGCCAAGAAGCTTGAAGATTTTAACGCATTGGTCGATATCTGACGCGCCTCCTAAAATAGGCTTTCGCTCGAACATTTCTGCGAACACGCATCTGCATTAAGTTAGCATCTGAAACTGAAGGACGATATGCGATACGCACCCCACGCCCCACATGTCAATCGCGGGAGTATATCTCTTCAGGGTCAGCAGAAGCTCTGGCGGCCTGTACCAACGCGTAACGACTAAGCTTGTGTAGTCTCTTGTCGCTTTGCCGTTGCCTTGACCGGGAACTGGCGTCTCGCCCTCGTAGTGTCGTGCCAAGCCAAAATCAGCAATTTGCAGTATGCCCTTGTTAGAGATCAAGATGTTGGCAGCTTTCATGTCTCGATGCAGGATGTGCGACTAGTCATCGTCAGAATGGATGCAGACAATTCGTAATAGGCCAGCGCTCACATCATGCAGATATCGCACGCCTTCCAACAGCTGTAGCATGTAGCACTTCACTTGGGCGTCTGTGAATCGGATGTCCGGGTTCGTCAGCATGCCGCTGAGATCGTGGTCCATGTATGGCGTGACCATATAAAGCGTGGCGCGTTTCTTTCCGCTCTTGCCCTTGTCGTCGCCTGCAAAACCATGTCAGCATCGAGCTCCCTTGGTTGATGCAAACGATACCCTACCTTGCTGCCTTTCCACAGCCATCTCTTCCAGTCGCAGGATATTAGGATGACTGAGCATCTTCAACAGCTTGACCTCTCGCAACGCCGTGATAGGAAATCCCTCCTTTTCGTTATGCATGAGGATCTTCTTAAGCGCAACGACGGCGCCTGTACGTTTTGATTTGGCCTTGCTGACCACGCCGAATGTGCCCTCTCCCAACTTCTCTTTCATAATCTCATACTCAGAAATCTTTGCGCTGCCTCGAAATCGCCGTTGGGTCGGATCCGTTAGGCCGGACACGCCCGGCGATGCGCTGCGCGACATGGCGACGATGTGAGGGCAGCTGTGCGAAGGTGCAGTAATTGCGCAGGCAGTCTAATGAGGTCCGCCGTCCAGGCTCAAGGATATGAGGCGCGTGGTGATTGTCGCGCTCGTGCTGGTAGCGGCGTGTTGCATCGGAAAACGAGAGGGAGCCGCATGGGAAAGGCAGTCGGATTTTGGGCGCATGAGGTGGAGGCGGCGATCGAGCGTCCTGGTTGTTGTAATATGTGTCCGGGATGACGAGAAAGTAGCGTGCGCGATAGTTGGCGTTGGTGGAGATCTTAACGCGCTGCTTCAATCGTGAACAAGGGTTCGGGGGATCGCACCACCAAACCGTCAAGCCACAATCACTCCTGCCACAACGCGGCCGCCTTCGGCAGACCTTCCTCTGGCATCTTCCTCCAACTTCACCCTTGACGCTGCAGCTCTCTCCCACAACTGTATCCGCTGTGCAGCACGAATAAGCCCAACATGAGACGTGAGTGGATGGCAATCTTGGAGACAAAGACGGTCACTAACACGCGACAGCCACTCCTTTCAGAGCAGCAGCAAAGGGCCCGGCTGGCGGACACGGAGGCCACCCAATTCACATCCACCCAGCGCGGCCACTCTACAGATTCGCAGCAGTCGGATTGGGTGCATCAATGTGGTTTTTCGTGCGTGCCAAGTCCACCTCTGCGTTTTGCAATATCACTGACGAGGTTATAGTTGTTCTACCGCGCGCGATACGATCTGCCAGTGCTACTCGGCATGCGACACCCTTGGGACCATTGAGCGGGAAGGGGAAAGAGATTCGGATGTAAGGACAGTATTGCGGAGCTGCGAAGGCAGGAGAGATGCCGACGACTGCGGCACGTGTACATAAGAGCATGAACCGGAGGCGTCCGGCGCACGAAGCAGAGGGAATGATACCATAGCCGTGCAATTTACGCAGCTTTTGACACAAACCACGATGAGAACAGGTGCGAGTATGAGAAATTGACTGCGAGGCTGTGTGGATTGCGAACGCAGTCCCAGGTCTCGGGACACCTGGCCGCCATGTCTCACAAGCTCAAGGAGTATGATGCAGAAAGCGCAGGTCTCCGAACCGATTGAGAAAGAACGGCAACGAAACAACTGCGTCCCATTGTCCTCGGAATGCCTCCTGTGCCCCATTGCTTGCAGCAAACAGTGTAGTAGGTACTTGATGTGCTCGTTCTTATCTGTTCAGAAGTGTTCTGACTGCGGAGTAGCATACCACCTCCGAATGAAGAGGCACTATAGTTTGAATCATGACTTGTAAATATCCTCGCTGGCTGCGGCAGGCAACGAGTCAACGCTAGAAGGACCACCTCCGCCACCAAAATCTCGTTCCTGCAAGCAGCAAAACGCACGACACTGGAGCTGGGGCCGAGCGGTGCCCTTTCTAACAGCAGACCAACATCAACACCAGAATATTCCACCCGCGGCTATGAGCGCGCAGCCGATGAGACGCGACACGACAGGAGCAAGCGCACTTCACTTTCTTCGCGGGCCGTTTGTCCGCGGTCGTGAATGATGAGGTGCGCGACATCGCGGGCTAAGCGAACTTCACTTGCGCGCCAACGGGCGACGAGCATATAAAAACCTTGCCAGTGCAAACGGCTTCTTGCTGCGCTGCTCCATTCGCGCTCAACACGAACTTTGTTTTCAAAACAAAGCTGCCCCAGACATCAGCTTTGTTCACTTCCGACTTCCGACTGTACAAGACACCACTGGCAGCGCGCATTTGTACAACCTACTATCCCGCAAGATACACAGCGATGGACAAGTACGTCTCGCGACTACCTCAGCCGACACGCGCAGATTCGCAAGCAAAGCGCCGTCAACTTGCGCCGACCTCACGACTTCACAACATCATGGCGCCCGCACGCGAGACGACTCCTGAGGTCCCAGAGACGCCGCAAGGCTCTCAAGAAGATCAGCCTCTGCTCAGCGAGGACCAAGCGAATCGCTCTCACCATGTGGCGTCCCAATCGCTGTCGGCGCGCGACAACTCACAAGTCGCCAAAAACTCTTCAAGCCACCCAGGCGTCCAAAGGGGCACAGCAACGGCTGAAGGAGAACAGCAGCAAATGAGCGATATCGCCAAACAGCTGATCCACTACACCGGGTCGGAAGCGCGTCGGCAAATCGCATTTACGAGAGGGCAGATGCAGAAAGCCCCAGTGCTCAACCCATTCCTCCTCGAGATGGAAAAGCTTCGAGACCACCGTCCAACCCGCGGTGAATTGCCATTCAACTGGCAGCGCGCTCATAGAGAAGGCGGCAATTTGGCTCAGCCAGCTGCTACTCCATCGGAAGTAAGTGACAAAGTTCTTCAACTCTCCCTCTCATCACGTGTAAACGAAGTTGATGCGCAGCAAGAGCTTGAGAACAATAACTCTCAATCGTCAAGTGCGCCTGACAGCGCACCACCAGCGAAGAGGCGCAGAAAGCAAGAATGACTGATATGAGTACCAAAGCATCATGATGTGGTACAAGACTTTGAACACTACTCGACATCTGTGAAAGCTAACAAATGAAAGGATGATGGTACCAAGTTGATTGCGGCCCAGGATCCCAACCATGCAGTACAAAGGAGTGCCCCAAAAGCCCGACCTCAGCATTCCACTACCTCGGTGGCCGTACGTGCGCAATACCGCGAACTGGAGGACCTTGTCCCCGCACCTGATGCGCCTATGTTCTCTTCCACTATCGGGCGGCAAACTTCTACACGCAACTCGGCCAGTAACAAACACCCTCGAAGTACTCGACCGACCTGGAATCCCGAAAACATGGCCACCGGCGCTCGCTCTCGAGAAGCAGAAACAGCAAGTACTCTAGTCGGTATGCAATTTGCCCCAGCCATTAACGAAGCTATGCCGTACGGAGAACTGAAGTATCGATTAGAAAGTCACTCACCGGACACGAGGGTGGGCCCCAGTAGAAAGAGGAAAAGAGTCGAGGCGATGAAGAAAACCGAGAAGGTGGTGATTGACCTGACGATGGACGACTAGATGTCCTTGGCGCATTTTTCTTTGTGGGGGTTGGCTGTTTTGTTTGCACATGAGGGCAGCAGTACGGTGTTCCAAGCATGAAGGCGTGAACTGAAGAGTAAATAGATTCTTGGCAATGAAAACGCTGCTGTCATGCGTTTCATCAAACTTTCATTGATTCTGTTTCTACATCTTAAGGCTTGAAGATTACGTCTCCGTGATCCTGAAAGCTTATTGTGCCAATACAGAAGAAAATATAAAGCGACATCAGTATTGCAGACCGCTCGAGGCTTTTAGTTCTTGGAAGTCATATCTCTCGAAAACGGAAAGTTTATGGAGCCACCTGAAAGAAAGCTACTCAGCTACCTCAGTATAGTAGACTGCGCGAGACATGGACGACTAAGAATTACGTCTCCGGATGATTGGAAGGTTGCAGAGCTATTCGAAGTTGGCAGTGGTGTCGAGCACTTCCAGGCCAGAGTAAGGGGAAGACAGCTGTGAGAATAGGTTGCTGAAATCGAATATGCGAGCGGTTGTTCCACTTTACATGTGCTGACTGAAATTTAAATACCTCCCACTAAGTCTCAACACTGTGAGCCCAGCTGCCAACAGCCCAGCGATGACCGTCTAGCCACCATCTTATGGAGGCTGTCGTCTCCATCTTAAGGGGAAGGGCAGACCACGCAGCTACAAGAAGACCAATGACACCTTGCTTGTGGCGGTGGCTTCCCGCTGCTTCTATGGCGAGTTTCGTTCTGGAGTCACTCAGCCTGGATCTCCAGAGCGATGTAGCCCGATGATCCTAGCGGAGTCAAGTCAATACGCAACGGATTCAGTTCCTTGAGCCTTCTGTGTCTGGGTACTGAGAGTCCACCCCTGGAGATTAATCGAAACCACTCGCAATAAATAGAACACATTGAGGCACCACGTTTGCCAATTGTTGGCCCCCAGCCATCTCTCCCACCTCAACCCTATCCATCAACACACGCCGGTGTAGGTAGCTTGCTCAGTAGAGAGGTGATGGTTGATCACAACATTTCTCGAGGAATTTCATCCTGGTCGTGCTAATTTTGCTGAAAATAGAAGACAACATAGTGTCTTCGTTTCATCAGAGATGCGGGAGTCGTGGATACTTCACCTGTGTTTTGACCGAGGCTTCTCTGTCAATGTTGATAAGAATGGGCCTGTGAGGCTAAGAATTGTGTGTAGGAGACATCATGTTTTGTGTGAGAGATTTTGTAGATGTGTCCACAGAGTTCAATGTCGTAATCTCAACTCTGCTGAAAATTGTCGGGGTCGAGCCAATGAGTCTGCAAAAACCGATCTGGAGCGACTTGTTGTGTTTGGAGATGCGCAAATGTATTACTGTTATCAAAGGCTGCTTTCTCGTGAATCGGTTCGCTGTGAGCCATCGGGCAAAGATATCGGTTGCGAACTCGTCGTATTCGTCCGATAGAAGTACATAGCAGGTATTTAGTGCTGCTACTCCGTGCCATACTCCTCAGGGCTCACTATCAACACCACTATACCTTCATTCCTCGTCATCATCTCATGCACTCGTAGAACCAGCCTCTCGTCCCTCGTCCTTGAATCACCACGCCTCGAAGCGCCTCTTCAAGCCAAGCAGAACCTCTGCCTCACGTATCAAACTGCCATTTTTGTAGTCCACCACGGAAAGTGTCCGATTTTGGAGGCGCTCTCGACGCCATCTTTACGGGCGCGGTCTTTGCATATTCTTGAGCGAGGCCCGCACAGACCTTCTTGTGTTTCTTGGCGTGAGATTTCTTGCAGTCGCGGGAGCAATATGAAACGCTATGGCACATGGTGCAAGGCTTGAGAATCGGGGCTTCGTCTTCTGATGTGGAGGTTTCGGCTTTGTTGCAGTTGCCGCATGTCTTTTGTGAAGAGGAAGAGGAATCTGGAGTGGATGGATTAGTTATGGTTTTGATTGAGGGAGGGCTGAGATGAACCTGAGGAAGGAGTGTTGTTTTCGTTGTTCGCGCTCGCACTCGAGGCTTCTTCTGCTGCTCCGGACATTCTGGTTGAATGTTCGGTCTCCAATGGTGTCGACACAATGTTCATCACAAAGTGAACATTTCGACTACGGCGAGCTACAAGCGCAGTCGGGACATCGCAGCATTTAGCCAAGGTTTTCGGCCCCCGCTCCGCTCCGCTTCACCGACCGCCCGCCGAAATGACGACGCTTGAGCTTTGCGGCGCTACGAAGCTTCGACCATAGAGCTCCACCACGCTGTCTCTGTTCACCTCACACCGACCTATTCGCAGGTCTGGTTGACCTAACAACATTCACCAGAACCCCCAACATCGATATACAAGCCGAACCGGCGACCACGACTGACTATGCAAGCATGAGGCACTTCAGGCTTCACTCCGCTCCAGCTCCTCCTCCCACGTCATGCCTCGAGTCTACCCACCTCTCGAAGGCCGGCAGCCCGCAGTCAACATCTCGCCCTCCCTAGTCGAATCCGTAGCAGGCTTTACCGCGGGCGTCGTCTCCACCCTCGTCGTCCACCCCTTCGACGTCGTCAAGACCCGCTTACAAATCGAGCAAAACGAAATCAGCAGCAGCAAAGATGCTCACGCCCTCCGCTCGCGTCGTGGCGCCTCATGGCGTGTCATTCGCCAAATCGCCGCCGAAGCCGTCCATGGCACCTCTCCCGATATGCCCAAAGCTTATCGCGGCGCCCTCACACAGTCCGGAGAGACCGTCCGAGCATTCTATCGAGGCTTGATGCCAAACATGATAGGCAATTCAGTCAGCTGGGCGTTGTACTTCATGTGGTACGGGAACATCAAAGACCTTGTGCGGGCGGCACGACACAGCAGTACAGGACAATCCACGCTGAACAGCTCGGATTATTTCCTCGCCTCGGGGATCAGCGGGATTCTGACTGCCGTCTTCACGAATCCAATCTGGGTCATCAAAACACGAATGCTGAGCACGGCACGGAATGCACCAGGCGCATACAAGAGCATTGCATCCGGGACAGCGAGCCTGTACAAGAGCGAAGGCCTTCGCGGCTTCTACCGTGGCTTACTTCCGAGCCTGTTTGGTGTCAGCCATGGCGCGATCCAATTTATGGCCTATGAGCAACTGAAGAATCGCTGGGCGCTACATCGCGAGAATGGCAAAGTAGGGTTGACGAATTTGGACTATCTCCAATTGTCCGCTGTCAGTAAAATGTTCGCCGGAAGTATCACGTATCCCTATCAAGTGGTGCGAGCGCGCTTGCAAACGTACGACGCGCCAAAGAGATACAATGGCGCATGGGATGTGGTGACGAAGGTTTTCCGCAATGAAGGGCTACCGGGGTTCTATAAGGGGCTGGGTCCAAATCTGGTGAGAGTCTTGCCGAGCACTTGTGTGACCTTTCTGGTGTACGAGAATGTCAAGTTCTACCTCCCGCGGATGTGGCAGGACGAGGCGGCCGACATCGATATATGAGGGGACTGAAGTTGAATGGCTCGAAAGTACTTATTCAGGACGCTACCTGGTGTTGACACGACTTCCAGAACCCGGCCCTTCGGAGCCGAAAGCCTGAATCTCTTGGAGCGTGCTATGGCATATCGCGATGGCACTTCTTTTGAGAATCAGCGATGGGCCTTGCCGTTGTCAGTCTACCCACAGTCACGATCTTGGAAGCGGTCGGCGCATTCGGGACCCGCAAGTCTGCATCGAATCTGCAAGCTGGTCGCCGCGATTGCTTTTCCAATTCGGCGGACCGGCGACGTAAGCTCAATCCGCGAGCCACCGCGAGTAGATGTAAACCTGCTTGGAACAACGCAAAACATGCGACCGTGACTTTTGACGCAAGGGGACAGAGAAATTGCCAGCCGGGGAAAGCACCAACGCGGAAAGAAGTTGGAAGACTGGGAAGACGAAACAGTCAGAGTTGAAAAGAAAATCACGGAGATCTGAGTCTCAAAGCATTTGCACATAGCGACATTCTTGGTTTACGTATTGAAACGCATGTGCATAGCGAAATGATAGCGTAGGGATGGCGAATGGCGTTTTACAAGGATGGAACCGCAATACGGTACTTTGTGCAGGCAAGGAGCTCGACTGAAGTGCTCAGGAAGCTCATGTGTGTGGGCAGAAAGTGGGTCATCGCATATAGCAGCCCTAACTTAGTGAAGAATCAAAAGAACTTCGCAAACACCCGGATCCCATATCCTGCCTCAGCATTTACTTCGAAGCAAAAGACACGCGAGCAAACACCT
>JAASLG010000513.1:0-21023 GCA_013365235.1 Cercospora sesami | reverse complement strand
AACGGTGCATGGACTTGCAGGTTGGGTTCTTCATCCTCTTCGAGCTGTCTTGTGATGGAGACGTTGACGTATGAAGGCTGTCCAGACGCGACATTCTCAGGGTCATCAAGCTCAAACTCCATCTCGACATTAGGATACCTCTCGTTGATAAAGCGAGCAGCATCTGCGAGTTGAGCATTGCTGAAACCAAGGCCAGCCATGAGCTTGCCGTGATCTGGATTCTCATCAGGATCCATAGAGTCTTGAAATTCAACGACATCCTTGATGCCAAATTTGCTGCAGACCGCGATCTTCTCATCCTCGAAGTGAGGGATTTGCTTGAGTGGAGAGTCGCGATCCCACATCGCCTGCACGACCATCTGGCAGATTTCCATAGCATTCATGGCGTTGAGGTGGCCTTCTGATGAAAGAACGTCGACACAAGCACTGAGTATGCTCAAAACCTTGCGAAGAATGATCTCTTGATCTTTGGCCATATCTGCCGGCAGCTGCATTCTCGAAAAGTGTGCTTGCAGCAAGACGAAGGACTTGAAGTGAGGTGACTCAAAGTTGACCTCGCCAAGCTTAACTGGCACACGATCATAGATTCGTGACAAGATGTGCTCTTCGTGACGACGAATCTGTATATCTTCAAATTCTGTCGCCGCTGTAACAATCTCAAGAATGCCTTTCAGCTTTGTGCCGCGCTTCAAGGACAGGAGCAACGTCTGCATCGTAATGAAGGAGATGTTGTAATAAGCTCCGATCATGGCGGCGTTGAGAGGCGTGATTGTGTCTTCGTCCTCGTCCATCTCGATGATCTTCGCATCAGTCAGATCCTTCAAGGTCTGTTCCACCTGCTCAGACAGATACGCACTGAGCCCGTCGTGCGTTGTATCTGTGAGACCATAGAAGCTTGGGTTGGCAAGCAGCCGCCGGTAGAGGTATGTATATGTCGTCCAGTCGACAGCGTCTTGTGTGCTCTCGATAGTCTTCGTGCTGATCTCGGTCACGAATGCATCATGAAGGTAAGACAACAATTGACTCTCAATGGGCAAAGCCTCAGCCAAGAACTTCTTGTAGTAATTGCGCTTGGTGTCTGGGCACATAAGCACACCGCGAGCGTCCTTATCCTCGCCAGGACGACCTGCTTTCCCAAACATCTGCAAAACTTCGGCGATGGGATAATCAATGTAACGATGCTCACGTCCCTCGTAGAATTGAGTCCCCATCACAATGACCAAGTGTGCCGCAGGCTCGATCTCCCAGCAGCAGTCTCTTGAGACAATGAGAAGCTGAACGGCGCCCTGCTTGAACAGTGACGTGGAGATGCGCTTGTCGGAGTCACTGAGCGCTTCGTGGTAGTAGGCGATACCGTGCGACAAAGACTCTGCCAAAGTCTTCTCCTTGACTCTAGACAAGATTGGTGCCAGCTGGTCTGCTTCTGTATGCAAGAATCGATCTTCGTCATCGGCAGCAATGCAAGCCGCGAGCAAGTCTTGTGCTGTTGCACGAGCCTGCTTCCTGCTCGGCACAAAGACCATCGCCGGCTTCTCAGGAGCGTATTGCAGGACTGCTTGATAAGTCGGCTTGGTCATTGCAAGCATAAGCGAGGGGAAGTGCGGAATGTTGAAGGTCTGGAGATGCAAGTTCAAAGGCAGTGGTCGGTTGTTAGGGCTGAAGTTGAAGATGGTGCGCTTGCTGCAACCAACCCACTCTCCAATGTCTTTCGCGTTAGATAGCGAGACACTCAACCCTATTGTGCGAAGGTCGTTCTCGAGCTGAGCCTTGATCGCTTGCGTCCGGGACACGACAGCCTCATAGGTGTAGCCACCGTGACCGCCGAGCATGTGAAGGTCATCGGCGATGACGAGTTCGACGTTCTGCACGTTCTTCCTGCGTTGCCATTGCCGAGACATCATATCCCACTGCACGGGTGTTGCCAAGATAAGATCGCCTTCGGCAAGTAGCTTCAGGTCACCAGTTGTCTCGCCCGTAAGCTTAACAACAGCTTTGCCGCCGGCCAACGGTCCAAGAGCCTTCTTCCATGCCTCATGCCTTGCGTCCACTTGCTCCTGGAAAGGAGCGATGTAGACGGCTTTCCCACCTTGAGCTTTCGTGAAGTGGCGCAGCAACGCAAATTCTGCGCAGATAGTCTTGCCACTGCCTGTTGGCGCACCCACGAAGACATTCTCGTCCGACCGGAAGAGGGCATCGAATGTCTGCGTCTGAATCTTGTTGAACTGAGGAATATCAGCATAGAGGTCGATGAACTCCTGCCTCTTCAGCTGTTCGACAGTCAAAGGCTGCATATCCAGGAGCTGAGTGTGCGCTGGGAATTTCTCGGGCAGCGAAAGCTTCTGGAATGAGAGCGTGAGCTTGCTCTCGGCATGCATCCATCTGTCGCTTATGACTGAGATGAAGTAATTGGGCGGCATCGGCTCAGAGATGGGGACTGTGAATTCCACGACGTGCTCGTTCATCTCGGCTTCAGCGTACTCTTTGCGAAGTAGGAACTGATCGTGGAACAGAATGTCCTCGCCATCGCAGTCCTCGACCACGATCCACCAGTTCTCAGCACGACCGTGGATGTTGTCATCCCATTCAAACTTCGGTGTAATGGTCAATTCGACACGAAGCATGCTTCGGGTAACTGGCTGACATTGTGCCTGGATGTCAAGTCGCGGAAACTTTGCAACCAGGTTGCAAACTTGTCGTCCCTGCTTGGGCATGCCCAGAAGCTCACCCATGCGGGGTGGATCAAGATCGAAGTAGCTCGACCACGGCACGTCCATGCGCTCAGCCTTCTTGATGATGTCCGGTGGACAGTCTGCAAATTGGCGAAGTGGAGTCATGGTAGGCCACATGCGTTTCTCTGCCATCTTGCACAGGTCCAATGCGTCTTTCGCCACTTGTGACCAGCCTTTCTTCAACGCAATCTCGAACATGGCGCGAAGAATACGACCAGCAGATTGCGTGACATAGACGAGATCTGCCATCAAGGCAAGGCCCTCCAGTTTCAGCCGGCTGACATATGCTTGGAGAAGCACGTTGATCTTGCATTGCGGTTCGTCAATGGTTTCCTTGACAGGAATCGGGACTCTTCCAAGCAGCTTGGCCAATTCAAGCTTCTCGTCCTGTCGTACAGGAATGTATTTGAACTCATCGCTGAGCGCGAACACTCGGAAGAGCTCAATCGGGCTCACTGAGGGTTGAATGTGCAGGTTATAGGTCAACATACTGTTGTGTGTGATGTAGTAGTGACTTGCAACACGGCCCAGATCCTTGCTCTGCAGACGGCCACTCTTCTTGTCGTACGCGATCAAGCTTGCCTTTTCGAGAACGACAGCCGCTGAGTGGATAAGATCCACGCGCTTTTGCTCCAGAATCTCGTCGTCGTCATAGTCCGCGCCGACTTGATACAGCGCGGGCGATCGCAGCATACGCACGAAGAGGTATGTGTAGCTGAGCCACTCGACGCCTTCATCTCGAGTTCGCACATTGCCCAGCACAATCTCGGCATTGAGATTGTCTGCCAAACGTGACACGAACTGTGACTCGATGGGTAATTGCTGGTTGAGCAACGACAGGTAGTACTGAATCTCTGCCTGCGTCGTGATGATGATACCCTCACCATATGTATCGTATTGGGGACGGCCAGCACGACCAAGCATCTGCAAGACGTCTTGAGGGCTCAACTCAACCCATGAACCCTTCTCAGGTGAGTAGATCTGCGTGCCCTTGATGATCACAGTGTGGGCAGGCAGATTCACACCCCAGGCAAGTGTAGCAGTACACACGAGTACTTGTATCGCGCCATCTGCGAACAAGTCCTCGACGGCAGTTCTGTCTGCTCTGCTCATACCGGCATGATGTATACCGAAACCATATGGGAGGACATCCTTCAGATCTGAGTTCTGGCACGTCTCAGCTTCTTCGCGCAAGATTTCTCTCGACGCAGCGTCAGTGCGCAGAATCTGCCCGATCGTGTCAAGTTCAAGGGCCTTGTCACGAATGTACTTGGCGGTCTTTGCAGTTTCCTTTCGCGAATGGACGAAGATGAGCATCTGATTCTTGTTCTGTCCAACCTGCTCAAGCACTTTCGTGTAGCAAACATCGTTCATGGTCTTGAGTTGCTTGATAGCCTTCTTGTCGGTAACACCAATGAACTCTTGTTTGAGCGGGCAAGGCCTGAAGGTGCCATCGAAATGGAACAGATCCTTCTCCACATCGACTCTGAGGAAGGATGCCACGTCGCGGTAGTTTGGCAGGGTGGCCGAGAGACCGACAATTCGCACAGGATCGCCCGTCTGCTCAGTCCGACGAATCGTACGTGCAACAATGCTCTCGAGGACTGGGCCACGGTCGTCATGCAGCAGATGGATTTCATCGATACAAATCAGCCGGACGAGGTTCGTGTAGCTGGTATCTGTGGCCTTGCGCGTAATGACATCCCACTTCTCAGGAGTCGTGACAATGACATTGGTCTCTGCGATCTGCTGCTTGGTGAGTTGGCGATCACCTGTCAGCTCGGAGACCTTGATTCCATAAGACTCCAGACGCTTGCCGAAATTGCCGACTTGCTCTTGGACCAAGGCCTTCAACGGGGCAATATAGATGATCTTGAATTCGTCCAAGTTGATGCGACCAGTTTCTGGATTGCGGTGCTTGCCAATTTCACGCAACATGGTAAGCATCGCCACATTGGTCTTTCCGGAACCTGTGGGTGCGCAAATGAGCATATTTCCATCACTCAAAAATGCAGAATCATGGCACTCTGTCTGAATGCGATTGAGCGATGGATTTGAGCCAAATCCGGGTCGTGCCCAAGCAGGCAGCTCTTCCAATTTGATCAAAGGTCGTTCGCCCGGGACCTGCTTCCGTTTCGGTGCGGGGACATGTATTTCTTCATACCCTTTGAAAGTTCGCTTTGTTGAGCCCTGCGGCAATCGTACATTCTGGTTGGTCATCAAATGATTGCCTTGGTCGAATTTCAGGTCCTCCAGATTCAACGTCTTGCGGGGTTGCAGGCCTCCGACTAGGCCCTCCTTCTTGACCTCTTCCTCGTCCTTGACTTCAAGCTTCGTGTCAAGCTGCATCGGATCCAGCTTCACTTGGATCTTAGGCTTGCCGGTTGTCTCGTCACGTCCGCGCAGTTCCTTCAAGATACTGGCATGACCAGCGTTCACCATCTCCTTCTCTACGATGACCCGAGATTCCTCGTCTTCGGCAACTCGCCGCCATCTTGTCACCCAGACGATCTTGTCTCTGTTCTTTACAAGCTTTCCGACGAGCTCGTGATGTTCGTAGTCGAAGAGCTCCATGAGGTCGTTCTCGACTTGACCCAGTGGCCGCTCCTGGCCTGGTTCATCTGTTCCAGACATTATCGCCTCAGCCTCTTTGGTCTTTTCTGCTTGGATATGCGCATCGTCGTAGATATCACCAATGTGCCGCTGTAACCAGTATGCGTCGATCTCATGTGCAGGCACAAAGTTTGGATCTTTCCCCTCTTTGCCTGTCCGTCTGGGCCGGCTCTCGATTACCAGCCCATCATCCTCTTCTTCGCCACCTCCTTCTGCGTCAGGCGGCGGGCCCGCGCCGTCCTCAGCCAGGTCTTCCGTTCCCATGGCCAGATCGTCCTCCGATTCGTCGTTCTCGTCTCGCACCTCGAACGTTTGATTTGCATCTTCGTCCTCCGACTCATCACCAAAGTCGACAGCGACTCCTTGTTGCTCATCCATGGCAGTCTCGTCATCATTGCCATCTCCCATTTCCTGGTCGTCGTCTTGCGCGTCGTAATCTGTGATCTTCTTTCCCAGGTTGACGAGCTGATTGAACTCTTTGCTCGACAGCGTAATTCCAAGAATGTCATCGATCTCCTTCTTCTTGTCAAAGTCCTTCAAACTGTCGTCCTTCAGGTGTTCGAGGATCGAATCGGTGGCAGAAGCTGTGATCGCCAGCCCATAATCGCCACCCATTTTCTGTGCGACGTTCGATGAGATAAGGTCGTATACGTCCTTCGTCGCAGCGGTTCGAGGTCGGTATCGCAGGCCTTCAATGTTCATATCCTGTGCGCTCAAAATTCCAGCCTGTCGTGAGCTCTGCACAGGTTCTGTCCGCTTCCTCTTTTTCGCGCCGTCGTTCGTCGCCGCAGACACCGGCGCCTTTTCTCGCGCTGTCCTCGAACCCATTTCCCCCAATTTGATCTTTCCAGCCAGTGACTCCGGATCGCCAGTGGCATCGTCCCCTCGGCGCGAAACAAATCGTCTGTCGGCCTGCAGGACCAAATTTGACATGGCCGCATATTTGTACTGGCCTAAATTGTTGTCGGCGCCATCGCCGCCCTTCCCTTGTTTCGACATGATGGCGGGATATTATGCGCAGGATTGCGCGCGTGAAAAGGAAGGGGAATAGGTCGTCAGCTCGAATGAGCCTGCACGCGACTGAGATTGAAGATTGGAAGTTCAAGACGATTTTCAAGTCGAGGTGACGCTTTACCAAATTAGGCGAGGAGCGCGAGTCATGCGAAAGCCGGCGGTGACGTTGATCCGATCCGACCCTAGCACGCCTTCGTCAGAGCACCTGCTCACTTCGATGTTTTGTCCCATAGATTTTCAATTTACAATCTAGAGTATAGAGCATGGCAAATCCAGAAGAACCAGAAGATCTGTGGCTATTCGGCTACGGCAGTTTGATATGGAAGCCACCGCCACATTACGGTAGGATATTTTCGTCCTCTTACTTCAAGTTTTATACTTATAGCATCTCCAAAGATCTTCGTCTCCCTGGATACATAGAAAACTATGTACGACGCTTTTGGCAATCCTCTGAAGACCACCGCGGCACACCAGAAGCACCAGGTCGGGTCTGCACATTAATCGATCGTAAACTCTGGGAGACACTCACCGATCAACACGCCTCCGCCCCACCACGAGTCTGGGGCGCAGCATACCGGATACCAGCAGCCAAAGTCGCAGAAGTAAAAGATTACATGGACATTCGGGAGATCAATGGCTACTCAATTCAATACACTCCTTTCAAACAACCAACGAAACCACAAGACATGTCCGCCACATTCCAAGACGTCCATGTCCCGAACAATTTCTCGACGGATGGCAAGGCGATCAAATGTCTCGTTTATATTGGCCTTCCGGATAACCCGCAATTTCTTGGTCCTCAGGATCCACAAGCTTTGGCGGAGCATATTGTGAAGTCGAGAGGGCCGAGTGGAGAGAATAAGGATTATCTTTATGAGTTGGAGGCTGCGTTGAATGGGCTGAGTAAGGAGAGTGGAGATGAGCATATTAGTGATCTGGCCAGGAGATGTAGAGAGATCGAGGGGAGAAATAGAGCAGAGGGAGATGAGAAGTAGAAGCATAGAGTCACAATGATAGAGCGAATGCATACGACTAGAGTCTCTTTCGCTGTAGATACCTATGTTAGTGGGCTGCTTGGCCCATACGTGTGCAAAGACACTCTCCGCCCCGATACAAACCTCCTGGTGTCTGTACCACACCTCCTTTGCTTCCCATGAGCGGCATCAGACTCGCCCCGATCCAAGGATCAAAAGCAACGAGCTTGTAGCGAGTCCACCGCGAAAGCATACCGTTCAAATCTCAAATCTTCTGACCCTGTCCAACGACCGTTTGTCCTTCTCTGCAACACTGCGTTACTCATCTCGTGTGTTCTTCCATGAATTCAGCCTCCTCTGGCTCCAGCTTCTCCAGTTCAAAGCCATAGAAGTTATTCTCGCAGGTCGACGGCGTAGCACGCAATGTTCTCCAGTAATAACTTCGTCCCTTCTTCCAAAACTGTTGATTCGTCAGTCCTGATTTGCGTCTAACGCGAGGGATTGCAGTCACCTTCTGAACTTGCACCTCCATGTCAATGCAGTACGTGAGTTTGATGCCTTCTAACACCATGGGGTAAGAATCATCAGACTTCTCAGCACCGCAGATATTCTTGCCACAATCTCTCAGCGCGGAAGTGAGCATCGGAAAGTCTACTTCTTCCTCAATGTCATCCTCGATTGCGCCGCGCACGATCAGCGCAATGTTGGTCAGTGCCTGCTGATGGAGCGAGGGCCGCACGAGAACTGTGCGAAGGTCCTTACCGATTTGCCGTAAGTTGTCTGCAATTTCGTCGTCTGACCAGCTGGAATCAGCCGTGACGTTATTGTCATAGCGGTCGGTGTGTTCGTAGAACCATGAGAATATCACCTCTAGTTTGATGACCATTCGAAGCTTGCTGGTCAGATACTCGTCACATAGCACGAGGGTTTCAGCTGGAAGGTAGTAGCGCATATCGGGGTCGATCACCAGTGTCAGCTTCTGCGAGCGTTCCGCGCGCTTGATAGCATCCTGATACTCCTGGTTCATTTGTTTGTTGGCCAGCAGCAGGCCCAGAACTGGAGCATGCGCAAGGTAAGCCGCATCCCAAGGTTGCCCGATCTGCAACGAGCTGGTCTTAATATGCTTCGGCTCATCGAGCGTGAAGTCATAGATTTGGTCCCGAAGTTCACGAGGCACATTGCAAATATCGAAGACCTCCTTGCAACTCGAAGGGTCGAGGAATGCTTGTTGAGCTGCAGCAGGCTCTAGGATAGTGGGTTGCGGGTGGTCCATCAATCTGTTGTCCAGATCAAGAGACTGATGCGCAGTTGTACGACTCGAGGAGTCGAGTGGCGCTTGTTGAACCGCCACATACTCCGACTGTGTTGTCGACTGGTGTGCTTTACCATTCATTTTGGTCAATCGAAGGTGGTTAGGCCTGATACCTTCGATGATGGAAGGAATGAAGAACCGGCGAGGAGTCCTTTTTGAGATAATAGAGACATGGAGTGAATGGGCGACACGGGTGATTCTGACCTCCAGAACCAGGAAAAGTGGGTCAAATAAAGGGTGAATAGATGTTCGGCTCAGGACAATCAGATTCGCACGCACGGCTCGCATTGCATGCTCTGAATGTTGCACGTGCAAAGTCATATGAATAGACTCGACCCTGAAATGGCTGCAAACGTCGAGTATGATGTATTGCTCAGCATCGGGACGTACTAGAGTTTCTCAACCTGTCATGACAATTTTACATGGAAAGTACATACCGCAGCCCCGATTGCTTGCAACCCAGCTAGCACTTCGATGAACGCCACTCGATGATTTGTTCTGGTATATGCTCATCTCTCTAGCCTTCCTCCCAATGCGCCTCTTACTTCCTCGCCGTAGGTCCAGAGACACCTGCACCGATGACACTCGGCAGTTCTTGTGAACCCATCTCCCAGATAGTTCCAACTGCGAAACTGACCAGACCGATGATTGCCACTGTGAAGAGCGCGATGAGCCAGAACTCGACACTAACGTCCTTCTTCTGGCATGCTGGCCCGCCCCATACTGTGCTCTTCTTGCCAGCCTCGCTCTTTGGCTTTGTGCATTGGCAGGACCAACAGTCTAGACCAGTCTGGCCGCCTGGGCCCAGCGAGTCCGCATCGTGGTATTTGAGACCGCATTTGCCGTGTCCTGTGCAGTTTCGTGTCGCGCTCTCGCAAGCGGACTCTGATGTGAAGCAAGCCGGGAGAATGCCCCGAAGAGGTGTTGTATTGTTCGCCTGAAACTTCGGTAATGGCGAGTCTTCTGGAGAGTCGCTTGTTGTGAAATCATTTGACATGCTGAGCGGTGCTTCTGGAGCTAATCGTTGTCTCTTCTGCAGCATTGACTTCTTGTTCGGCATTTCATATGTTCCCCACTGGAACTTACCTTCGTTCCTGCTCGATTCGGCATCTGCAGGTGTGGTGATGGCAGTAATCGCGAAAGTCCCGGCCTTCTCGAACTTCTCCCACATAGCCAGCATATCCTCCACTGATTTGGCGAGATAAAAGACATTCCCGCTTGAGCCGAGACGGTCTGCGTCCGAAATATGCTGAACGATCTCGGAGTCGGATGTTGTTGATGCTGGGTTTTCTTGCTTCACAAGATCGACGAAGAGGCCTCGCGTCGCTGCTGAATTCGGTGCAGGTGAGATTCCAAATGAGTGTCGAGCGGAGTTATCCTTGAAGAAGGCTACACGCAGTCAGTGTCCCAGATCTTGCTAACTCCACGAATGTACCATACGTATGCTGTCTGTCACTCCTTCGAGCAGTATAAAGGCGTTGTTTCGCCTGTCCTCCTCCTTAGCAAACAGTGGTGTTTGCTTGCCATAGTCGTTAATGGCCTCGATCGCTTCCTGCCTCAGCAGATCTGACTGATGATAATCCTCCACGCCCGCTCTTTGTGCCAGCACCAGTCTCGCGGCGACTGGCGATAGATCCCTTCCGCTTTGCCCTCTCGCCGCTGATGTATGGGGGTCGTATGTGTAGACGTGTGCAGTTGCCGCTTCTGCTATGCGTGCCGCGCAAGCCAGCACGGGCAGGAGAAGGTGTGTGGTGCTCTTCATCGTCGCTGTCGGTGTTCGTGGCGGCGATGAACGCTGTGCAGGAGCCTCGACACCGAGATGCAGCTTGTCGCCTGCGGTAGCTGTTCACAAGATGGAGCACGGATCACCGTACCGCCAAGAAAGGTTAGTATGACGAACGTGACGGACGAGGCGATGTTCTGGAAGATACATTTCCAACAACCTGCACCACCTTTGTCCTGCAAACACTCACTTGTCTCAGACCACTGCCAATACTATTCCTTGGATGCGAGCATCGATGTCCGATTCGTGCCGAACTCTCTGATCACTTCACCCGCAAAAGATGCATCGCCTCCCGCGAGCCATCAGCCTCCGCCAGCAACAACTTCTACGCCTCAACATCAGGTCGCGAATACCCCAGCAGCGTTTCACCTCGCGAATTGCCTACAAACGAAATGGCGAGCCTGTTCGGTATCAAGCAGTGCGCTTTCGAGGGCGTGGCCCGAGCATGCGGCAAATCGTAACATATGGCGTCTACGGTGCTTGCGTATATTGGTACTTCGGCATGGTGGTCAAGTGGCTCGGTGTCGAAGTGGAAATGCTGGACGAAATGGTGGACGAGGAGATGGAGGGCGACGAGGAAGAAGAAGTCGAGGACGACGGATATGCGCACCCGGACTCATTATTCATCCCTCTGACATGGTCAACGAAACTGCCACGCACCTTCTACAGAGGTTCGGATCCCGAATGGCAAGAGTTCATCAAAATCGCCAAGGATAAAGAACGGCATACCAAGATTCAGAATGAGCTGGTTCAATTGATCTTTAAGGAATGTCTCAAGCACCCGGGCGTTGCGCGGCAGTTAGGGAAGGACAACAAGGTCGGAAAGTACTGGTTGGACATCTCGTTCCCTGACGGGCCACCGCAGGAGTACGAAAGAAGTGGGATTGAGATCGCAGACACCTACATCGCTTGGAGCCAACAAAAGATCAGTCCAGAGGACCAATGGCGACTCACCAGGACGATTTGGCCAAAGGCAGCTTTCGACTCGTTATGGGCCACCAGCTCAATGTTAGCCGGCATTAATTACCGGAGGATAAAACAAGCACTGGGCTGGGAGGATAAAGATCCGTTCAGCCCAGAGGAGAGAATGCGACATGCAATCGAAATGCACAACAAGCAGCATCATCCAGAGCTGAGTAGGAAGCAAGTCGGGCAAGGGCAGTTGGAGCCGAATGCCAACCCAGAAGGCGCAAATGGTAGCTCCAATATCCAGCCCGCGAAATCAACGAGTGACGAAGCCAAGAAGCTGAGCTGGTGGATGGTCGACGTGCCCATGCCCAAACCCGGCGAGGACTCTATGGATGTCCCTATTGCCATGTCTGTCTTTCAATCCACGTTGAGAAAGAACTGGAATCCCAAGAAAATGGAGCCTCCGCGAGGAACGTTCGTTGTCCAAGGGCTGGTGGAAGTACGAGGACAGAGGGGCAGGATGATGTTTGACGTGCAGTCATGCTACGATCCCAAGGAGGCGAAGTTCACAAACGTCAATGCGAATGTGCGAAGCTTCAAGCGATGGAATCAAGCACCGAGAGGGGGCCCTTGATTTCAGTGGGAATAGATGGAGTGCTTTTCACACCAAACTTTTCGGTTTTCCTGCAGCGTTTGAGCGAGTGAGCGGATACATTTGCAGATGAGCGGTGCATAGCGTAGGGACATTCACAAGATACCCTCTATTCATTTGTTGTTGATGACCAGATTGGATTGCCCCTGCTTTCTCCTCGCTGTTTGTGGTTCCAACTAACACAGCGAACCCCAGGCGCATGATGTCTTAGCTGGACTACAGCCGATGACAAAAGCATTGAATCAGCCATGCGACGCAACATTTGGGTTTCTGTGAGTTGCTGCGTGCAAGCCACTATTGAGCAAGTGAGGACTGCGTAATCATGAAGTTGATATGATTTGACAAGTTTGGGCTGCCGTCGAGTGTCCTGTGACAGGGTCCGACCATCACCATTTCCTGTACAACCACAACACTGCACTCGCGCCTTTGGCAGAACTTCAACCTTTTCTCGCTCGATCCGACGAAGTTCACGATGAAGGTCGCTGACTTGCTCTCGGATCTCACACAGCTGCAATTTGCTGTGAGTCTTGCTATTCCCATCGAAGCTCCGACTGCTTACTTTGTTCCAGGACCCGGGCGCCGCTCTCGCACTCGTGTCAGCAAGATCAAGCGCGGCGGGAAGTGCAGCAGCGAACGGAGAAGTCCCGTCAAACGGACGCCATGAAGACGCGGATCTGAGACGAGCGAAGGACCTTCTCGACTTGCACAAGACTGCCAAGCTCGCCCATCCCAATGCTGAGCCCGATGCGGCGCTGAAGAAGGCGCGTGCGGATGTAGACAAGGTCTTGCGTGAGCTATGAAACCACTGCGTACGTTGCTGGCGGGGATAGTGGACCTTCTGGCTCGCGCAGTGCAGCTTGCGCTCCAGACCCGCGCAAACGCCAGCCCTAGATGCACTACCTTATTCCAAGTCATCACAGGACCATGTGCCAAGCGAGCATTTCAACGTCCTTGCCTATCGCAGCACTGCAACACCTTCCAAGATTCCTGGCTGTGCCCGACCAAACTGCAAAGGCTTCGCGTTCGCTTTCGCACTGAAGCAAAACTGCACGACCATGGGACATGAACAAATGTGAGCTTTCTTATTTGCTTCGCCGCTCCACAACTTGGTCTGGCTTCGACGCCTTCCGCTCGACGGCCTTGGCGTCGCAGCCACCTGCACCACGAACGAATCACTGCTGCTGGCAAGCACCACAATCATGATGCTCCACGGGACCGAATGTACATTGCAACTCTGCAACATCGCTGTAGTCCGAGCTACGTGTGCTTCATACTGGATTGCGTGCGGATCTCCCAACTAAGCAAAGTAATGTCATCAGCACAAGCATTTTGCCAAGCACGAGGAATGTGTCTTCGGTAATGGGAAGCGATCGTCCAGAGCTACATTGTGCACGACATACATCGATGGACTGTGCAAGCAACGAAGTCCTGATAGTACATCGACCCAATTTGCTCACGATGCTCAATCTGTTCTCAGCTGATGCCAAGAACAAACACACTTTCATCCTTCCGCCGCAGCTTAACCAGTTAACATGCTTCTAAAATGCCACATCAGCCCAGATGGCTGCATTTGTAGGGGCGGTGCTACCAGAACACCGCCACCACGCTGACTACGCAGCATGACGGGAGATTCAGGTGCATATGCGGACACATAATAGACCCGTTCAACTCTCTATCTCATGATGCTCTTGAATCGTCAGTCGTTCGATTTTGCAAAATTGGCCCGATGTATGCGCAACGACCTGAGAGAGCATCGCTGTTCCGCGAGGGGACCATGGCAAATACGACTTCGTACAGCGACAAGAGCTCGATCCGGTATTCCAGCATGAGTTATTCGACGACCGCTCACATCGACACCATCAATCCCAAGTATAAGCCAGTGATATTACGAACAGCATCGCTGGTCTGTCTGCTATTCTTTACCCTCGGTCTGATCGGTGCACTGGAATATGCCACCCGCGCATTACCGCATGGAAATGGACGAAATAGTCTAGTATCTAGAAGCGCAACATTGTATCAAGACTACGCACGTGGAATTCTCGCCCGACAGGTTGAACCTGAGTTGGAAACACCGCCTGCCGATCCCATTGCAGCGCCCGTCGAACCCATTGTCGATGACCCAGTGGTCGAAACACCTACCACACCAATCGTAACGCAATCACTCCCTAAGGATGACTACATCCCCACAAAGACATTCGAGTCAAGCGCAGATGAAAGCGACTACATTTCAACCGTGGTCCAGGAGCCAGGAACTTGGCAGACAATAGCTTCAGACGTAGGCCAAACCGACTACGTTCCTGACCGAAGCGACTACATCCCAACCGGCAATACTCAGTACGCCCCTCCAACGGACTACGTGCCCATAACATTTTCGTCCGCGCCCGGCAGCGACTATGTTCCAGGAAAACAGACTGCGACACCGGCACCGGGAGTGACACCGTCACCAGGATCTACGCCCAAGCCGATGCTTGTTGTATCATACTCTTCGCACGCCGTCGTGGCGACCGTACAACCAGGCCAGACAGCCTCAGCTACTGGTTCAGATTACGTGCAGCCGACCGGCGGTGTACTCACAACGAATTACGAGCTGATTCCAGTGACGATGACCATGGACTGGACAACGCCAGACGCTTCAGGTTCTCCGCTGCAAGCAGAAATGATCGGGAAGAATGGCAGTAAGGTCGTACTCGTCTCCTACTGGAATGAATTGCAAGTCTTCTACGGAACCTTCCTCTGCGTCCTCCTGGCCGTACTCTACCGTGTTCTGTACTCAGTCCTCCACAGCAATCTTGTGCTCATCGATCCTTTCCGCCAAATGTTCGGCTCGCAAGGGGCTCTCGCAGAGAAGTCGTTCTTCTCTTTTTATCAGAACCCTTCGGTCGTGTTTGGGCCCTTCCCCGCTTTGATGAAAGGCAGATGGGCGGTCGCAGCAACAGCTACCGCATATATTATCACCTGCGCCATGCCCGCCTTAGCTTCGGAAGTGATCTGGGTGGATACACATTGGGGCTGCAAAAACCCTGGACCTAATCCAAAGATTCCATGTGCACCGAGGCTGGCCACCACGCCGTTAATGGTGAGGATTCTCCAAGGCATGCTCGCATTTACTGGCGCAGTCATCATCGGGCTCATTGCGGCGTTGGTCAAGCGCAAGACGGGACTATCTGCCGATCCAAGTTCTATTGCTACAGTCAGCAGTCTGATGAGACATCCAGGTCTCGCAGAAGAACTCAATGAAATGTCAGTCGGACCAGAAACAACCTTGTTCACTATGGAAGAAGCATTGAGGGGCAAACGCTACGGTCTCGGCCATTGGAAGACCGCCTCTGGAGCACAAGGCTACGGCATCTACCCACTCGGCTACGACGCAGATGTAGTCCACACCGAGCGTACACTCTTCAAAAACGACCGAGGAGAATACTCCGCTGTTGCCAACGCCAGCGCCGAATCTTCATGGAACGCCACATCCGCGCGATCACATACTTGGATGTGGATGGACCCCATCCTCCTCCTCGTAGCCACAGGAACTTTCGGCGTCATTCTCGCCTGGCGCTTCACATCCGGAAAAACAGGTTTCAACGGCTTCTTCGGCAGCGATACCTTCGGCCCTAGATTCATCCTCACAGGAGCCGCTACAATTCTCGCAAATCTATGGAGTACCATCGAGCAAAGCGCCATGATCGTGGCACCTTTTGGACGAATGGTGCGAGACCCTTGTCTCTCCAAAAGTACAATTTGCTTCGCGCCCACGAATACTCCTCTGTTGTCTACCTACCGTGCGCTCCGACACGGCTATTTCTTCGTCGCAATGGTGACGATAATTACCCTTCTCGGCGAAGCTCTCAGTATCGTCATCTCGGGCGTTCCATACCGTGCTGGACAAACGTACATGACGTGGTTGGTATCGGAGTATCTCTCACTCGCGATTCTTGGAATCATGATTGTTTCTTCGATTTTGGTGATTTTTCATCGGAGTCGAGAGCCCAAGGTTCCGGTTTTGCCTGAGACGTTGGGAGCGAAGATGTTGTATCTTAATGGTTCAAGCATGTTGGATGATTTTGCTGGTGTTGAAGGCGCGAAGCGGAGGGTGAGAGATGAGAGGTTGAGGAGGTTAGGGAAGTGGTATGAGTTCGCGCCGATGGTGAGGAGAGATGGGAGGAGGGCGTGGCTTGTGGATGAGGCTTCGTCTTCGAGGAATGGTGGGTTTGAGACTGTGAGATGTTAGTGGTGGTCCTAGCTGTGTTTTGATTTGCGCAAATACCCTTTCAGTGTAATGGAAATTAGCCATTGCGAATGTATGCGAATTTCAGGTCCATTTGAGGAATCATTCACTTCATACATCTATCTCTATAGAAATCGTCACCCTGAGCCCTTTCGTTTAACAGTGCTTTCATCGTCCGTCTCGCCTTCTCCAGAGTCGAAGACGTCCCGTTCTGTAGCATCCTCATCATCCGTAAAATCATCGCGATATCCCCCACCTCTTTCCACATCTTGCTCATATGTTGTGTGCAAGGAAACGTCACTCTGCCTCTGCCTCACAATATCCGCCGCCCCACCGCCGAATCCCGCCTCGACAGCTTCATCGTCCACATATTCAGTCCCTCCCGTACTCGTCCTTCTGATCCTGCCGGTTTGCCCAGCAGCCGCAATCTCCTCGGCCTCCAAGACAGCAGCTCTCGCTGCTGTCCGTGAGTATATCAAGTATCCTGTTCCAATGCCGACTGCAATCCCAATCGCCATAGTCGTATAGCTGACCATTTTGGTCCCCCAGGACATCTTGTCTCCAGACTCGGCAATTACACCTAATTGTCTCCCAACAAAGATATGCAATAACAGTTTCGGACTCGCAATCGCCGTTGCCAACATGAAATTCTGCCATGTCACTGTCGGAATCGTGCTAATAGCTCCGTTGCTGAAACTGTACGGCAAAGGACAAAGTCGTACCAGAATGAGTAGTTTTATTCCGTCGTGTTTCAGGACGAGAGATAGCGCAGCAAATTGTGTATTCTTCTCCGTCATGCGCGATACAAAGTTTTTGAGAACGGTTCGAGAGATGATGAAAGAGCATGTCGAGCCCACGATTGTGGCTGAGGCGAGGATGAACCAGCCGGGCATGCCGAAGACGAAGCCTCCAATGGTGACGCAGGTGCTATATCCGATCATTGGAGGGAAGGAGACGAAAAAGGTCATGATCCAGAGGATGAGCCAGCCGGCAGGCATTTCGCGCCAGCGTTTGGCGGCTGGGGCGAGGGTGTGGAAGATGCGTTCGGAGAAGATGAGGGCGAGGATGACGAGGACGTTTATAACGACCAGAGCGATTACTGTGAGAGTTCTTTGCGCTGGGGTGAGCGAGTTCCATAGCTGTTGACCACGGGTGGAGTATTGGCCGAGGAGGGTCATGTATTTGTCGCGGCGGCGGTAGGGACGACGGGATGTGCTGGCGGTGGGCGATTCGAGGGAGCGGCGCGACCAGATGGGGGCATTGCGCGTGCCGATTGAGGACGGGTTGATGGGCTCATCGTCGTCGGAATCATTGTACTGAGCGGCGAGGGCACGGGCAGTGGAGGAGTAGTGTTCTTGATCACCCATTGCGGCAGTGGGGAAGGGCGGCGTGGTGAGGATTACTGGAGAGGCGCCGCCGTCGTGTCAGGACACATTGGGGGAGAGATGGTGTCGGCCAAACGTCTGCCTGTTGCCAGGAACAAACAACGTTCGCGGGCGGCGTGTCAGCATGCATGCTCAATCCGCCGTTAAACGCCGAGCGGAGCGTGTTGCAGTGCTGACATCATTGGCTGTTATTTTAGTCCCAGCACGTGAAACTCCAGCTTGGCATTGAATGTGCCGTCTGCCGACACTGCACCTCCTGTTGTGGTATGGACAGACATCGGCATGATGCCGGTATGGACAGCAAGGTCGGGACTACTCGAATAGACTGCTCCCAAATTGCACCAACCGCGAGTTCTCGACTCCGAAGACATCACTGGTTGGAAGACTCCGATCCTTGGCAATAAACCTTCCTTTCACTTGAACATCTGGACTTTGGGCTCGACATCATCTCCTTGGTCGCGATATACCTGCTCTATGATGGCATTGAGGACATGAAGTATCCGCAGTCATTGACGGCCACGTGTCTTGCCACGACTCTGGAAGGAGAGCATTTATGCCAAATGCAGGCGAGGGCGAAGTAGCAGTCCGATATCGCCATGGAGCTCCATTCAACCTGTTCTCCACTAGCATCTTCGACTCCTTTGCGTTTTACAATCCCACCATCTCAAGCCTACTGTATGGTTGACCGAGCATAGCAAATTCACGATGCCTGTCAGCGCAATCGACTCTTTCCTTTTCAAGAATCTCTTCGGAACTCAAGCAGTTCGAGACATCTTCGAAGACTCCAAATATGTTGACTACTGCGTGCAAGTCGAACTTGAGTTAGCTCAGGCCCAAGCACAATGCGGAATTATACCTGAACAGGCTGCTGTTGACATTGCCAAAGCACTTCGCAGTGTCCGGCTTGATCGCGACCGCCTTGCCAAAGAGACCGATATCGTGGGTTATCCGATTCTACCATTAGTTCGACAGCTCTCTGAAGCATGCGGAGAAGACGCTGGCAAATATGTTCACTGGGGTGCCACAACGCAGGACATTCAGGATACGGCCGCCATTCTACAGATGAAAGCTGGCTTGGATCTTGTTGAAGAACAGTTGAAAGCCATCATCAAGACCTTGTCCTCACTCGCAGAAAAGCATCGGGACACACCTATGGCAGGCCGCACTCACCTTCAACACGCCCTCCCTGTCACATTCGGATACAAATGTGCCGTCTATCTCTCCAGCTTCCAACGTCACCTCTCCCGACTCCAGGAAATGCGCCCTCGCTGCCTCGTCGTCCAATTCGGTGGAGCAGCAGGAACTCTTGCATCTCTAGGCTCAGACTCCACGAAGTCTCTCTCCGTCCGGGCTCAACTAGCCCAAAATCTCAACCTCTCCAATCCCAGTATCACATGGCATACCTCTCGCGACAACATCTCCGAAATCATCAATTTCCTCGCCCTCATCGGCGGCAGCCTCGGCAAACTCGCCACAGACCTTATCATCATGTCCTCGAACGAGTTCAATGAAGTCAGCGAACCATTTGTCCCTCACCGCGGAGCCTCCAGCACCATGCCGCAGAAACGCAATCCTATCAGCTCCGAGGTCATCCTCGCAGCTTCGAAAATGCTTCGCGCAAATGCGGGACTATGTCTCGATGCGATGATTACTGATTTCGAACGTGCAACGGGACCGTGGCATTTGGAATGGGCTGCTGTACCGGAATCCTTTGTTCTGGTCGTGGGAGCGCTCTCCCAAGCGAACTTTGCGCTTTCTGAACTAGTTGTCAACGTGGACTCGATGAAGAGGAATCTGGATTCTACGAGGGGCTTGATTGTGGCAGAAAGGGTGATGATGGAGTTGGCGAGGTTTATTGGGAGGCAAAGGGCGCACGATGTTGTTTATGAGGCCTGTAAGGGGGCGATTGAAAGTACCGGGGCGGAGAGGACATTGTTCGATGAGCTGATGGCGAGGGATGAAGTAACGAAGGTCCTGGACGAGGGGACGCTGAGGGAGTTGTGTAGACCGGAAGGCTATCTTGGAGCCGCTGGAGCGCAAGTTGATGCTGTGCTTAGCGAGAATGTGAAGTTGGGAATCTCTTGAGATGCACAGCTGGACTCCTTGTCATCAAGTTTTCTGACTGAACATGTCCTTCGGACATGTAAAGTGGTAGTAGACGCAAAATCGCTCTGCGTAGAATGTCCTGATTTCCGCACCAATGCTGCCTTCCTCTTGCTTCGCTCTGTTGCATCGCAGACATTCACCGCAAGAATCTAGCCAACGCCTTCAATCGCCCCTGTCGCACCACGACTCGTCTTTCAGCTCGCCACTGTTCGGTCTCACCGAGCTTGGCAGGACATCCGTTAGTGTCCGCAAAAGTAGAACTTCTATCGTCACTGCGATTCCGCCTCATAACATCTAGAGCCATCACCATCGAGGGATGAGCGTCTGAAGGATCGCAATTCGCATCGGGCGAAACCACGTTTCACAGCATCTAGATTCTCGTGAGTGATATTTTGGGCGAAGGGCTTGTGAGCCAGACTCAATCAGGAGGATGAAGCAAGACGTTGTATGCCTTTTGTGGATGCGGTTCTCTCGTCAACTTCTTGTTTCGTGCTAGATGGTGGGGCCAAGAATAGGGTTATGGGCTGGCGTTTGTTCTAGACCAGAAATCCATCATGTTCTATCGGCGATGCCGACCAGCTACTGGTAACGAGCCCTGACCTACCTGTTACACGGTAGTTGATGGCATTGATCATGGTCCAGATATCAGAAGCCTTCAGCCACCATGATCTAGATTGCTGGGCTGCAGACGCACTCCAGTCGTGGCTTGCAGTGGGCTGAAGAGGCGTCGGCTATTTTGTTCATGTGAACCATCGAATGGAACTTCGAACCAGCTTGTCTGTCGCAGTGCGCTTCAGCTTTCTTTTATCGAACAAAGCGTTGTGATGCTGAGGAAAGCTTGTTGCGCAGGACTGGGCAAGTCGGTCATCTAATGATCACATCAGCGTACAGTAGGTCCACCAAAGAATGACATCGTCTCCGTCGCCATGGCGAAGGACCACAACCGGAGTTTCCACCGACTCCTCTCCACAAAAGCGCCCTCGAGCGCCATGGCTGCAACCTTTCAGCTCGCCACATGCCAGCAGCCTTGCCAAGCCAAGACAACCGTTAGCTTGCCGCTGTTGTGGACGAACAGAGCTCGATCCAAAAAGCCATGAGCCAGCATATCTTCCACTACGAGACGGCATCGAAAAGCCTCTCAGGGCAAGCAGAGCGCAGAGCAGGGCAGAATAGTTTTCGGGCCCGCGGATATGTCTCCGCAAGCCATGAATGTCAGACTCCAGCTCACCACTGCACATTCCGGCTCGGCAGGAGGAACATCCGTTAGACTCTGCCAGAAAGTGGCCAACCGTGATGGTGAGAACCTGGTATCGCATTGTTTTAC
>JAASLG010000512.1:0-17762 GCA_013365235.1 Cercospora sesami | reverse complement strand
ATTTCGTCTTCGGCGATTCTGTACCAAAGGCAGTCTTCGGTGTGCCACTGGTCCACGGCGACTACAGCAACTTCTTCAGCTCGGTGCTTGGCAATGATTCGGCAGCATGGCCTGGAGTCAAAGATCCCATTACAAAATTGGAGATCGCGTTAGACTTCTCTGAATTCTTCGATGATGTTCACACCGACAAGTACTGGACTTACTCTGGGAGTTTGACGACGCCGAATTGCACCGAGGGTATCAGGTGGTTCGTCAGTGGCTTCAAGCATTCGTTGAGTGATCAAGAATTCACCAGGCTTAACGATGTCAGCATTGACTCTGTGCGAGACCTTCAAAAGATTGATCGACAGTTCGTGGATAGCTCTTTTGATGACGTTCAGTGGGTCAGACATGAAGACATATAGGAGGTGCAGACGAGTCGCAATCTCCTTGATTTGTTCTTGTGGTGATATATTGACCTGTGCTCGAGAAGCAGTTGCACCACGTGTCGACTGTGTCGGGATAGCACTTAGCTAAGTGTTCAGAGAGAGGCTGAATCTTGCAGAATTATGTCAGAGGCTGGGATCGATATATTGCCGCGAGTCCACAATTCCGGTTCCATCATCAGCATCTTTGTTTGCAAATAGGAAATGTACTACAGGCGTGTCAGTGGCGTGGAGAGGTTTCGGAATTGTTCCCGTGCAGCCCGAATGCTCGATCCCAGTGCGCTCAATCTTTGCGCAACGCAATGCTTCAGTATGACAAGAAGAGCACAAGGTCATGTTGCCTTTGATGGAAGTCCGATGAAGGGATGACGAGGAGCTGGTGAGCTGGTGCGCTGGCCAGCACCTGCCCGCCCGGATTTTCGTGGCCGAAAGCAGGTCCCGCCGTCCCGAAGCTCGATTTCCGACTCCACCAACATCTCACCTGCAAGCTATTTTGACAACACTTTTCACGCCATGGATCAGACTAGCCTCATTGGCAGCAGATACATGTCCAATGCACGAGCTCCAGCAGCGACATGAGGCGTGCTTGGCGTGCATGTGCTTCGCAGGATGCTCTCTCAATGGAAATGGGGATGGCGACCGGCCGCTCCTTCGTCGCATCACTTCTGAAGCGGGATCCCACCGAGCTGAAGGGCTGCACACATCCTGACCCCTCGACTTTGTCCAGAGAAGACCCCGAAGTACTGAAGTTCTCCTCCTGCAAGTCCAGCAATCAAGCGGGTGAGCACAGCCTTGTGTATGCAGCCGCGGCCAACCATTCACGCCTTTACTGCAAGCCATCCCCGATTCTGGAGCACAACCCACGCGGTGTGCACCCTCAGTCCAGCGAGCGCATGACAGTGCCAGTCTAGACACACGCGAGCTACAGCCTTGTTGCCGCCACAAAGGCTGAGGCTGTGATCCTTGGGTACATACTGAATGTACACAGCCCTCCAGCCATCATATTTCGCTCAACTTCAAACACTCGAGCGCGCTGCACTTCTTCGTTTCATAAGCGTCGCACAAATACATCCTGCGTCTTGAAACGAGTGACAATCTGCAAGCCGCCGTCGACCGGACCGAACGACGTGCGTATTGCCGCTTTAGTGCGATGAGCATGTGAATATTTGATTTGAGTACGAGGCGTCACAAAAAATGTCGACACCCGCCGAGCAGCGCGGGCTTCTAAACGATGCATCACCGATACCAGCTGCCGGACCGACTTCACCAACTGTCACCTCCCCAAGACATCGCCCGGGATATCAGAGGGTGCCGACAGTTTCTTTCAGCGACACTCCGCCGACAGAGGCGACCACAGCCATGGCGGCGGAGGAGGAGAAGATTTCTACGCGATACTCCAATGACAATACCAGGCGCAATCACGGGCTAGGCATTATCTCAGGAGGCACTCGAGATCATCAAGCAGATATTACACCCGCAACACCACAGCAAAGCGCTTCAGCAAGGAGCTCGAGCCGAATGGACCAGAGTTACACTCCCTATTCGGCGTCTTCGAGTGCGGCCATGACTGGTTCTACCAAGTTCGAAGAATCATTCGATATCTCTTACGATCCGAAACATCATGCGTCACGAACATCACTTCAATCTGGAGCACCATCAATCTATGCCAAGTCAGATGCTGGCTTACTGTCGGTCCGCACGGCGTACAACGAGTTTGCGCCGCATAATCACTGTCCCAGCAAGAAATCATACAAGCACGGGCGATTCACCAACTGGATCTCAATGACCATTCTGATACTGGCCATCTTTTCGACTGCTTTCTCGCTCATCTTCCTGATCATTGCCTTGCGCGGTCCGAAGTATGGTCGCAGAATACGAAACGGTGGCTCATTGACGCCCTCATCGGCGGCGTTTCTCACGTCTTTCTTTGCCAAACTCATCGAGCTTTCCTTTGTGACTGTCGTTGTCGCCTTCATTGGCCAAGCATTGGCACGTCGCGCATACAAGCTTGAGCGGGCGAGAGGCATCACTCTCGCCGAGCTGAATATGCGAGCATGGATACTCCAACCTGGAACAATGCTCACACAATGGGAAAGCGTCAAATATGCTGGCATCTCGTTCCTTGGCATTGTTTCGTTCCTTGCAGCGCTGTTCGCAATGTAAGCTGTTCACTTCACAATACGGTCCTTTTCACACTGACAGATATTAGACTATACACCTCGGCCGCCACGGCGCTCGTGCAACCTCAACTGGTGCTTCCTGGCTTTGAGAATAGGTTGCTGCAAGGCACTGTGAGATCGCAATATGCAAACCCTAAGTACATCGCGGAAAACTGCAAGACGCCCATCAAATCACAGTACGACCAGGAATTTAGCGAAGCGAACGTCGATTCCTCCGAGACTACTTGCTTGCAGATTGAGTATGCGGCCAATGCCTTCAGCAATTTTCATTCCTACCTCGCTATTTGGCGAGATCACGCCCTCGGATATGGGAACGCAACAGATCAATTGCAGACAAGGCCTCGAGGCTACGCTCAATTTAATGGCAATACCACAGTGGTGGCACCCTGGATTGAGCAGACGAACGTCAATCAGAGCGCCTTTGAAGGATACATCATCAACAATGTGACCATGGCCATGCCACACATGGGCATCGTGCAGGCTGCCATCGACCCGGCAAACGATATAATGCAGCCGTCGGAAGTCCAAGGCGCACTGTACAACATACGTGCATCTGTTCCATCGCCGATGGTGAATGTGATGTGCTTGACGATGAACGAAACGGGGCTAAGACCTTTCGTGTGGCAATTGTGGGACGACAGAAACAAAACTGCCTGCAACGAAATCGACTGGGCTACAGATGGAAAATGGCCAAGATGTGCCGATTACAACGAGACCAATCTTTATCTTACGAATCGGCCAAATTGGGACCAGAAGCTTGAAGATATATTTCATTGGGGTGAGAAATGGGGCCCCAAAAATTATCCCCCAATCTTTCCGCATCTACCAAGCGACTACAACACGCTACTGAATGATACGATTGGGTCGAGCTATGGCTGGGGATCGACCTCCATTTATCTTCTCCTTAAGGGAGGCCCAACGGACGGGGTCGGATCGCCAACTAAGGTGCCCGGTGGACCAAACGACACAATGCAGGCCGGCAACTATGCGCTTTGTCAATTGCAAGCGGGTCTTACTCCGAATTGTGTCAGTTCGTACAACGCAAGTATCTCCGGAGGCAGCATGGAAGCTGTGTGCGAGACTGGCGACGCTCTGGAGTACATCCGCAGTGAGCCATCTGCTCTTCAAGGCAATGCCACCCTCAGCAAAGATTGGGTCAACATTGGTGGCGAATGGGCAAGGAGTCTTTCCCTGAACGCAGGCCTACTTAACGGCAATGCATCGAACGCACGGCTACTTTCACAACTCGTCGTCACGTCAGCAGCCAATCTTAGTAAATCCCTACCTTCTGCAGCAGAAGCTTTAGCAGTATTGGCTGGGAACACTCTACTACAAGGCTCAATGGACACACCTTTCACAATGTTCTGGAACTACACAGACACGATTATAGATGGGTCGCCGCAATACTTCAATGCTTCGGTGCGAATCCAGCAATACGCCAGCGGAGGATCAGGAGCATTGCAGAAGCCATTTTACGTTGTGCTCGTGGCGGTGTTTGTGATCAATGCGGCCATATTGGCCTACTTCTTCTGCCACCGAGATTGGTATACGGACTTCTCTGAGCCGGTGCATCTGTTCTCGTTGGCAGTCAACTCTCCTCCAAGTTACGAGTTAGCAGGAAGTTGTGGTTCCGGTCCAAGTGGAGAGATGTATAAGACTAGTTGGAAGATGCACAGAGATGGCGAGCATTTCTATGTGGACAGCCAGAAACCGACTGGCAGCACCACCATGGAGGTTGACAGTCCAAGGTTCAGCCGGAGAAGGCTCACGCAGACGTTCGAGATGGGTTCTCCGATTGTGGGGAAACTGAAGGACAGGTTCTCCAGGCAATCGTTCACTCGATAATGTAATTCAGATGCTGTTAGAGAGATAGGACTTTCGGAGGGCAGTTCTCCCCGAATACACCCTGCAGCATTGCCGTTCACGCTCATCGGCTGATGCACTTGTACCCGAATCTGCTCTTCACGGGCTTTCTGTTGTCACGGAGCATTTCCTAGCTAATAGATAAGCCGTACTGCGTGCACATTGGCCTGTGTCGCGTCACACGGGCGAACCGGGTCCTGCTTTTAATGCGAATACATATCGTCGGATGTTGCACGTCAGGATGGTCGTGGGCTACGTTCGGCTAATGCACCTGCACAAGTGTTGCTTATGCAGAACTGAGTTCGCGGAGCTGGAGGTGGCGTTGATGTAGCCGAGAGCCCTGGTCTGGCCAGTGTGGGCCATTGGGTCAGCATCATTGACAAATCCCTGCAGAGACAGCTGTGCTATCTACAACATCACCACAATTTACCATCGATCACAGCCTGAAAATCTGAACACAACAAGTACTTGTGCAGTGCGGGCTACATAGCGCAGTTGCGAATTGATCAAAAACCTCACCAGGGCCACTGCACAAGAAAGAACAACACGATGACAGCAATTCCAGAGTTCGCCTATGGGTCATCACCACCTGTACCAGTAGCTCCTCAAAAGCCAGAACAGGTGACTGAGGGCGTAACACTCCTAAAACCGCTTTCAAGAAGAGGCCATGGACCTGGAATGATTATTCTAGCGCCAAATGACGAACGAGCCGCGCCTGTAGAAATTCAAGATGGAATCCCTTCATTACGAATGAAATGGGCCGAAGAAGGATATTGCGTCGCAGAAATCCGGCCAAATGCCGCATCCGGCGCTCTCAAAGCTGCAGTACAGGCCCTCGAAAGCTGTACTGCATGCGAGCCAAAGGACAAGATGGGTCTCATCTGCTACGACACGGACTTGTGGTCCAAATCCGCTTCCGCTGTGGAGTCTTTGAAAGATCGCATCGTGGTCGCAGCGATCTATGCAAAGGCTTCGCAGTTCAAGCAGATCTCCTCACAGGCTTCTGTGCCTACGATATATCACCTGGCTGGAAAATCAGAGACCAAATCGACGGCTACTGCGAACAGCAAAATTTACGAATATGCTACCACGGAGTCAAGTTCTTTCCCGGTGCCGTTCTATGAGGATTTCCATTATGCAACGGAAGCTGTTTCGCATTCGAGGAATTTGGCATTTTTCAAGCCGAGAATGAATGGACCTTATTTTGATCTTGAGTTGTTGTGGGATGAGCACACGTATTACGAGTTTGAGAACAGAAACGTTGAGCATACGATGGCGACGATGGTGGAGGAGCCATATGTCAATCATGTTCCCACGGTATGCAGTGCATTTCTCTTTGCTCAAATGCTTCGACTAACAAAATTCGCAGCTTACTGGAGGCATCGGCCGCAAGAAACTGACGAATTTCTACCGCGATCATTTCATCTTCAGCAATCCGGATGATACCGAGCTTGAACTCATCAGTCGGACAGTTGGAATTGACAGAGTCGTGGATGAGTTCATTTATAAATTCACGCACGATAAGACACCGGATTGGCTGTAAGTCCTCCCCAAACCTCTCTTCCCCCACCCCATATCTCATACCTGACATTTCTTACCCCCAGCTTCCCCGGCGTCCCACCCACCTACAAATATGTGCAAATCCCTATGATGGCAGTCGTCAACATCCGCGGCGATCGACTCTACCACGAACATATCAGCTGGGATCAAGCTTCTGCACTTCGACAGATTGGTGTCCTGCCAGAAACACTACCTCTGACAGTCGAAGTACCTGCTGCGGCGACTAATGGGACGAATGGTCATGTCAATGGTAATGGTGTTGCGCATAGTAATACGAAGCAGTACGAGATTACGTTGCCGGTCGCTGGAACGGATACGACGAATAAGATGCGGGATAAGAATTCTGTGGCATCGAATGGAATGTTCGAGTATAAGGCGAGGGAGGTTTGAGATTAGGTTGCTGGTGATGCAACGACGAGCAGTTTGTATAGGTAACAACGAAATTTATGAAATCACTGCAAGATCTTTCGCTTTCATTTCTGAGGCTTAGTCAGAACTTCGCAATTCTGATCCGTTCGAGTTCACGCTGTCCAGAATCGAGATCATGCTGTATGGTGATTTTTCCTTTCCACGCAGAAGGGAGACGTGCATCGCACTTTCTACTGAACCTCGACTATCCCTCCTGCCGTACACGAAGAGAACAGGAAACGTCTTCCAGTGTAGGTATCGTAAGTTCTCGATTTTGGGTATATACAAAATGCTCGAGTACATCATAGTGTTGAGTTACACAGGGTTGATAGATCACGATTTCGTCGCGCCATGCTTCTCAACCCACTCGTCAATGAATCCGCGATAATCAGGTGGACCATAAGGTTGAGTGAAATCTGCCCAGCCATTCTTTCTGTTTGCCCTCAGACCGAGATCCTTCATCATGAGATCCGTGTAAGGAATAGCATCGAAGACGAAATCAGGAAGACTTGCTCCGTAGCCAGTAGGATATCGCCACTTGCCTGTAAGAAATCACGAAGTCAGCTGGTGTTTTGACTGCTTGGAAAGTTAGAATTCGGTCGAGCTTACCCCACTGTGTGTGTAGCATGATCTCTTTGGTGATATCTTCTTCTGTCTCGGCAATGCGATCTAGACGGCCGTCGAGGAAAGCGGAAATCCAGAGAGCTTGAACGGAAGCGCAGATTGAAGTTGAGACAGATGAGACCATTCCAGCGAAGGCGATGTTGCGGTCTTCGATGCGAGCGGGTGGGACCATGAATCGATAGAGGCGGAACGGATCGTTCTTTGGCTTGAAATTGAGAGGAGGTTGAGTGCGAAGGCGGGGATATAGAGACAGGATTTTCTCATCGTATTCTGTTGCGAGTTTTGATTGTTCTGTGCGAGGTTGTTTGAGACCGATGCCAGCTGTACCGAAGTTGAGGAAGCGGATTGAGGGTTCTTTTCGCCAGCCAGTGGAGCACACAAGGACGTCAGTTTTAAGTTCAGTGCCGTCTGTAAGATGTACTGTGTGGTCTGTGAGGCGCTCAACGTCTGCGTTGTGCACGCGGACTTCGCCTCGCTTGATCATGTCGAAGAAGTCCTTGTCGTAGTTGTGAATGCTGAGACCGCTGCCGATCCAGAAGGCTGGGTTCCAAGGCTTGATCTTACCGAGTTCCTTGTCGTTGTCATATCCGTTCTGTGTGACAACTTCGCCGCTCAAGCCAGCCCAGAATTTGTCCACGATGAAGCGTCCTACAGCTGTGCCGTGTAGGAAATTCCGTAGCTTGCCTGCTAGCCAGCCTGATTCAGATCCCCAAGGACATGGCGAGAAAAGCTGCATCCATCGCACATGCAACAGTTGTTCAAGTCGTTTGCCTCCCATCACGTATGGATACGATATCCAGACTGGGCCATTGCCACTGGGTCTGATCACAAGGTCGACAGGCACTCCTTGCTCAGCATATGCGTATGCCACGTCGAATGCTGACTTGGCACCTCCAACAACGACAGCGCGCTTTGATGTCTTGATTGTTTCCCCTTGGCGGCAGAAGTCTTTGGCATGGAAGTATGGTGCGTTGAACGACTCAGCTCCAGGATAGATCGGAAAGTTGGGTGATGAAGTGAGTCCAGTCGCTACGATGACTTTCTTCGTGAGCACGCTTGTCTGTTTGTCGCCCGATTCGGTCTCAAGTTTCCAGCCGCCGTCTGAGGTTGGCTCCAGGGAGTTCACTCTCGTCAGAAATCGAGTTCGTTCAAAGACGCCGAACTTCTTGGCGAAGTCTGTCAGGTACTTATGCAGTACTTTGCCGGGAATGTGATCTGAATGTGTGATGCCATATTCCTGCATGTGCGGCAACATTAGTGCATGGCTCCCAGAGTCGAGATCCTCAGTCAGGCAAGCTTACCTCTGGCACCATTGGGAAATCAGGATATTCGTAGGAGCCGTGAAGATTGTTCGACTTCAGCCCGTGATACAGGCGGTTCTCGCTCCATGTTCCGCCACAGCTGCTCTCTGCTTCTAGGACGAGGATGTCCTCTGTGGGATGGAGCTCAATATACGTCTTCGCAGCCGCCAACCCAAACCAGCCTGCGAATCATATTCAGTATGTTGAGTACGTGAAACGATGGGGATTGCGTGACTGACCAGCTCCGACCACGACCATGTCATGTTGGTCAGCCATGTTGAGCACTCTAAATTATGATTGGGGCAAAATTCAGAGCTGAGGGCGAGATGAAAGGATGTTCTTCTGAGCAATGTCTGTTCCGAGTCTCAATGGCCTTGATATCTACGCGCCGCCAGCCTGCTGCCTTTAGAATAGGATACAAGCCCGGATATCTGCCTCCTGGACTGATAAGAAACACGCGACGCAGCAGCCATGCCGCCGCTCTTCTTGAGGGGAAAATCGCCTGGTTGGCATCTCGGCACACTCGGTAGAATCCTTTTCGGTGGGTGCAACTCGATTCCCAGTCCAGGCTGGCACAGACGTGCTAGGGCAAAGCCAGAGTCCCAAGTGCGCGGTCCGTGATCCACTTCTGCGCTACCCCACTTCAATCTCGACTTCACCTCCAGTCGCTTCTCCAGAAGACACGGATCAGCGGTCGACCGTCGAACTCTGATAACAAAACGTGGTACCTGCAGGGCCAAGTGCTCCCCGCGATGGCAGCGGCAGAAGGCGCAGCTCTTCAGAGAGCGCGGTCCGAGTCACCTGCTTCATTGCCACTGCAAGCTGTAGCCTGCATTACAGGACTGTCTCACGCCCGCAGGAATACGAACAGCCGCGAGACTCCGCGATAGCGAAACAGCGGCGTGAGATACTGTGGAAGCTGACGAGGACGAGCAACTTGTTATAGCTGCCCGCCTTGGCCGACATCGGATCCTAGCTACCAGTAGAGAAGGAAGCATTTGAGATTCCGTTCAAATTCAACGCATCAAGTCAGGAAGAAGTGGGGACGTACCGCGAGGATCTTCTGAAGGAAAAATCTCGACTATAGACATAGACCGGTTAGCACCTGTCGACTTGCTCAGAATCACAACTCGACTCTCAGAAAACATGGCAGCAAGCATTGCATCGAAGTTCTCGTTGAAGGGCCGCAACTATGTGGTGACCGGAGGTGCCATGGGCATCGGTACATATGGTCGCAACACTTCGTCTTGGCCTCACTTCTGACTTGAGCGTAGGATACAGTATCACAAAAGACATTGCAGACGCTGGTGGCAACGTTGCAGTCATCGACTTGCGAGATACCCCTCTCGAGGATGTCTTCGGCTTGGCCAAGCAATATGGAGTGAAGGCAGAGTATTTCCAGGCAGATGTCAGCAACGAGTCACAGTTGACCTCGGCCTTTGAGAAGGTGGTCCAGTCATTCGGCACGATTGATGGCATTGTAACAGCCGCTGGTATTGCCATTGACAAGCCATTTGTTGACCAGAAATGGGAAGAGGTCGAAAAGGTGTTGCAGGTCAACGTAGGTCTCTACACGAATCCACAGAATCAAGCTCGTGCTAAAACTCTCTAGACACTCGGATCCATGTTTGCAGCACAACTCGCAGTAAAGCAAATGCAGAAGCAAGGCACTCCAGGCAGCGTCGTTTTCATCGCCAGTATCACAGCACACGTCAACCTCCCTGGCTATCGAATGGCAGGCTACAACTGTTCCAAGGGAGCTATCAAAATGCTTTCGCAAGTATTGTCCGCCGAGCTTGCACCGAAAGGCATTCGCGTCAACTCAATCAGCCCAGCCTTTATCGAAACGAATCAGACACGAGGTGCACGAGAGCACACGACGAAGGCGTGTGGCGACCTCATGCAGACCGCTCCTCCGATGGGCCGTATAGGACAGCCTGATGAGGTCTCGCCTGCAGCAATCTTCTTCTTAAGCGATGCAGCGGCTTATGTGACAGGTGCCGATATTCTCGTGAGCGGTGGTATCCACACAGGCAGAGGTGAGTTTGGTGGTATTTTCCTGGCAGGCGATTCACTGACTGTCTCTCAGGCGGGGACTACGACATGTGTGCGCAATAGAACTGATAGACAAGATATGCTCCCAATCAACATGGATTTTCAAGTTAACAGCATTGCCTCACTCAGGTGGGATGTTGTAATTGTGGCATTGGTCGAAATGCTGCGTCTTGCACAAGAGACGAGGACTCTACAACCGAAGGTTACACAACCTGAGATCACATTTAATTATCCGAACACAATGGGGAGCAAACTTGATGACACAACTCCATTTGTTCACACCTGCATATTGCAGCTTGGTCCCACGTGCCTCGCATGCTCGCGTAACGCCAGTCTCATGTGATTGGTTCCTGCCAACATCCACCTGCTGACGGTGCTTGGCAGGATTCCATCCTTCAAGCCTTGATTGTGGCCTCTTTCCCTGCTCGGCGCCGAAATATTAGTCCTTGCCAATGCAATTGTGCTTTTGATGACATCTCGCGCCTAGTGTCGTTGTGTCTTCTATCTTGAACCTTCCCGACCGAGCTTGTAATCTTCAAACATGGCAGACTTCGACTGGAAACGCGAACGAGAGGTCATTCGTGGTCCCTTCCCTTTTTTCGACAATACCATGATTTTCGAGCTATTGGATGTGGATGAAAGCGAAGCGACGTGAGTTTCCCTAGTCTGAATGTACGAGGATCGTGCTGATGGAGTCACAGAGCTTTGATGCGGATAACCTACAAGGGCAATGACCCGCTACTCAAGAAAGGCTAGCTGGACTGGACAATCCGTTCTTCATGGAAAGTGGCTGATCTGATTTGGTCAGGCCGCGGTCATCCACTCGTACCACCTTTGCATCTTCACTTCAAGGTAGGCAGTGTCACACCGCCTTCGTAAGTGCCGTGGCTGAGCGATCATAGCAAACCGAGACCTTCAACGTGATTCAAGGCGAAATGGCAATCGTAACGGATTGGAACGAGAAAGAAACGATTCTTCGCCCAGATAACACGCCCTTTGATGTCGGTCCTATGCTTCCGCATACGCCTTACTGCTATGGTGGGGATGAAGACACTATTGTCCTGATTCGAGCGCACCCGGCTGCTGAGAATGACCCATTGGGTGCCGTCTTTTTCGAGCATCTATTTCGACTTCTGGACGAAGCACATCGGGCTAAGAAAGCACCCGACGGGATCCAGGTCATGGTCATGCAGTCAGTGAAGCCCAATGCTACTGTCAGGTATTCAGCTGACTTTTACCCAGACACGCTACCGATTCCGCGCTTGTCATGTTTCCGTCCCATGAATGGCTTGGTAGCCTGCGTTGGCGGATACCGTGGCTTTTCCAGGCTGCGCTTGCGAATCTCGGTTGGCTGCTGGGCTATACGCCGGAGATCAAGAGATTCATGCATCTGGAGTGAACGAAGGAAAATACACCAGAAAGGCCAGAACGGGGATCAGAATAGCATTTTGAGCTCGTATAAGGAAGCATGCTCAGATTTGCGTAAAACAAAGTGCTCGCGCGGCAGTGCATCTGTTCTCATCAGGACGCGCTCAGTAGTGCCATCGTCTTGTAGTGCCGGTGTCGTATTCAATGCACTGCATGCTAATTCAGGCTATTATCGTGCAGCGTCGTGCTTGACAGTGACTGCCTCTATTTTAGCTCCATTTGCGGATTCAGTCGTGAGAGCGTTGACTTCGTCATTTTTGGAGCTCGGTCGACAAGTCTTGGCTTCTCCGATGAACTCCTCCCTGCACGCCTTCACGTCAGTTGGAAGAGCATCACACTGCCATTGACCAACACCACCATGCCTCCCACCATCAATCCATTCCCGGTGCTACGAACCGTCGCCTTGCGACCGCGACCGACTGTCATCCGACGCGGCGATGTCGTGAAAGGCGTCGTTGGCCGCCGCACATTCGCGGACAAGAGCAAAGATGTGCCAGAAGCAGAGCAGGGAGCAGTCGGGCCCAACATGCAGCAGGCAGAGCACGTCAGTGAGGAGGCAGCGAAGATGGCCAAGATTCAGGGCGGCGAAGGACCAGATATCGAGGGACAAGGAACGCCCGTGCAAGATGTGAGTAGAAGGTGCGGATGATGCACACGGGCATACACTGATGGCATACAGATCTTGAAAGAGGAGAAAGAGACCAGGAAGAATGCGCCACAAGTTCTCAAGGAGGATGTCAAAGCAGGCAACACGACCAAACCTCAGACCAGGCAATTCTCGACGTATACGCGCAGACGACTGGAAATGCAGTCGACCTCTTACGCACCGCCTGAGGCGGAACAGTCATTCGCAGCGACATCCTACGCGCCCTCTCAATCATTGGCAGCGGAGACCGTCGCCGGTTACAGCGCCACCACGCGGTCCGCTGCTGACGTCGAACCGAAAGGCCACAAGTTCCCGCTCCCACCCATCCCACTTCCGCGAGAACTGGTCAAAGATCACAGGTACGACCCAGTCGTCAATCAAGTGACCAACCTGCTCATGAAAGACGGCAAAAAGTCTGTAGCCCAGCGCAACATGTCCGTCATCCTCAACATCCTCCGCACGGCACCAGCACCTACCTACAATGCCAACCGACCTTTACTACCAGGCGCGCCGCCCGCATCGCATCTCCCACTGAACCCCGTACTTTACCTCACGCTTGCCGTCGATAGCGTTGCGCCTCTTCTGCGAATTCGATCGCAAAGAGGTGCAGCTGGAGGTGGTGTTGCATTACAGATCCCTGTTCCACTTGGCATCAGGCAAAGGAGAAGAACAGCCTTCATGTGGATGCTAGATGCGGCGGTGAAGAGGAAGAGTAAAGGTTCGGGCAATGACATGTTTGCGACAAAAGTTGCCGATGAAATTATTGCTATTGTGGAAGGGAGGAGTTCTGTGTGGGAAAAGAGGACGGCGGTACACAAGCTGGCGACGACTGCAAGAGCAAACTTGAACTACAGTATGCGCGGTAGACGATAAGCGCGCAGGAGGGAAACCAGAGTCAATGTAACCATGTATTCAACACGCCTAGAGCAATCAGCCTTGCTGGGTAAATCCACAAGAGTGACGAACTGACCAGGCAACACTTTTGGAAGCATTCGCTGTGACGAAACAGCTACTTACCACCTAGCCTCGGAGCCATAGACGCTTGCCGGAGGATAAGCTTCTGACTCCTGATGCTTAACCGCGAAGACTCATCGACGACACATTGTTGATTCGCGAGATTAAGTAATGATCTGCGGAAAATAGTGGTGAACTGATCCTGCGGAGGACAGATGACATTCAACCGGCACCGAATTCTGCCTACAAACGACTCTTTGGGCCCGAAAGTCCGTCGTGGCTGCAAGCCATCTCGCATGGCTCGGGCGTTTGCTGCGGACCGGCCGAGAAATGCGCCCCTTTCATTGGCTCCTGCTGGTCCAGAAGCACATGGCAGCGATGGTTCGGCCGACCAGTTCGTCGACAGGAATCTAGATCGTGCACCCGCGAGACATTGTCTGTGTACATTATAATGTAGCGCTCTTTGCCCAGGCGACTCGGTTTCCTCTCATCGGCGCAAACGAACGTTACACTCGTGCAACTAACACGTTCAAACGTCGTTTCCGACAACAATGGCGACCGTTCCAGCAGCCACTCCTTTGGAGACTACAGCACCTCTACCACAACCGATAACGATCACCAAACCGCAAGAAATTCACGAGAAAGCCGAGAGCGTCACATCGAGTGACGACGAAGGCCACGAGGCATCACATCAGCGCAACGAAGAATCAGCGAACAACGACGACACTAATGGCGACAACCTCACACGAGAGCCTTCAGCGGCGCCATCAGAAGTGTATCCGGAAGGCAAGCAAGTCGTCCTCGTTATGATCGCGATCCTGCTCGCTGTCTTCCTAATGGCCCTGGACCGAACCATCATCGCCACCGCAGTACCTCAAATCACCAACGACTTCCACTCACTCGACGATATTGGATGGTACACCAACCTTATCCCATCTACACTCTCACATCGTTTTTCTGACACAAGTTCGTTTCCAGGTACGCAAGTGCATTCATGCTCACAGCCTCATGCTTCCAACTCCCCATCGGCAAAATCTACACCTTCTACTCGCCGAAATGGGTTTTCCTCACCGTCATCGGCATCTTCGAAATTGGTTCCACGATCTGCGGTGCAGCACCCAACTCTGTCGCTTTCATTATCGGAAGAGCGATCGCCGGAGTGGGTTCCGCGGGGATAATGTCCGGAGCCATTATTTTGATGGTCAGTGTCGTGCCATTGGCGAAGCGTCCAGTGTACCAAGGATTCTTTGGAGCTGTTTTTGGCGTGGCTTCTGTGATCGGACCTTTGCTTGGTGGTGCTTTTACCACAGAGGTTTCTTGGAGATGGTGAGTATGACTCTTTTCCCGTTGATTTGTAAGCGCTTTGCTGAGTGTATGACAGGTGCTTCTACATTAATCTTCCCATTGGTGGTGTCGCGATGCTTGTGATCTTCTTCATTCTGAAGGAGACTCCTGCCGCACAGCCTGATCTCACTTTTCGACAGCAGTTGGCTCAGCTCGATCTCCTCGGCGAGCTATTCCTGCTACCCAGCATCATCTGTTTGCTGCTGGCGCTGCAATGGGGAGGTGCTACCTACCAGTGGAGCGATGGGCGTATCATAGCTCTGTTCGTCGTGTTTGGCGTGACGCTCATTGCCTTCATCGCCGTTCAGATATGGAAGCCCGAGACTGCCACTATCCCCGGCCGAATCGTCAAGAACAGGAGCATCATGGCCGGAATGTTGTTCGTCTTCTGTCTGGCTTCTGCCATGATGATCTTCGTCTACTACGTGCCCATCTGGTTTCAGGCTGTTAAGGGCACGACAGCAGTGCAAAGTGGAATCGATACAATACCAATGGTGCTTTCTCTGGTCGTTGGCGCCATTTCGTCAGGACAACTGATTGGTCGCTTCGGATACTACACGCCATTTGCCATGGCAGGCTCTGTCCTCATGCCTATCGGTGCGGGTCTGATGACGACTTGGAACCTCTCGACGACCAGTGGGTACTGGATCGGATATCAGGTTCTCTTCGGATACGGTATTGGTGTTGGCATGCAACAAGGTGGCATGGCCGCGCAAACTGTTCTGAACAAAAGGGACGTCCCGACTGGTGTGTCGCTCATGTTCTTCGTACAACAACTCGGCGGAGCCATATTCGTATGCGTTGGCCAGAATGTCTTCAACACATCGCTCATCAACGGCCTCGTAAGACTGGTCAAGGACCTCGACCCCATGCAGATCGTCAACACCGGAGCGACAGAAATTAGAGGTATCGTACCAGAGGGAGAACTCGAACAGGTTCTTGTAATATACAATGGAGCCCTTCGACAAGTGTTCATCGTCGGCGTCATCGTGGCTGCACTTTCGGCGCTTGGGTCTTTTGCATTGGAATGGAGAAGCGTCAAGGGCAAACAGGGCCCAACAGAAAAGAAGAGTAACGACAGTGGGAAGAAGCGAACAGAGACTTCTGCGGCAGAAAAGGTCTAGCAGTTCTGGACGTTTGCATCGGTGTTGTAGAACTTGTTGTACTTTTAGCGATGATACCCAGCTCTGGCAGAGTTAGCATACATGCAGACGGAGAAACGAATAACATAATATTGAGAACCATTTCGACTTAATGTCTGTTGCATATGGTAGACTGCTTGTTCGCAAGCCCAGTTCGGTGCTTTTGTAGTGCTCAATCTCTCTTGTCACAGCCCTATACGATGAGTAGAGTCGAATTTAGTGGTGGCGGTTTACCTGCTCCATCATTGCCGATGTATGTTGTGCTGCAGAAAAGTTCGCTTCTGTCAGACTTGCCTGAGTGGAGACTTCCGTGAATCAATCCGCCTACGGCCTGAACATTTCAGCAGATCTGTTTCTCTACCTTGATCAGAGGGCAGTGGATCTGAGTATTTCGAAATTCTGGATCACTCAGGCCTTCGCGCGTTGTTTGTCGTCATGCGTGCTCCAGGCTTGGTCGGGTTTGCTGAGTGGCGCTTTCCCTTCGCCTGAATATGATTCGGTTTTCAGCGTGCAACAGCCTGGCCCGCCTGGGAGGCACAAGACGAGAACTATGCCGTTCCGTGCATCTGTTGCACAGCTCCACCTTTTCGATGCAGGTACCGCGTGGTCTTTAGTCAATCTTCTCCCCCATCGGCCATTTTCCCGCTTGCGGCAATGCAAGACATCATCAACTAGGAAAGCCGTTATTGGAGACCGTCCATAATGTAACGCCGTAGTGTTTCAAGTCCTCGTCAGCGTCTACCGGTCGTCGTGCAGCTACTCGGTGGCCGTTGATCGTAGCGGTGAGCGTTCCTGCCTGCCGCGAACTACTGCTGAACTCCTGTTATAGAAAGTCCCCTGGAGGAAGAAGCGACGTTTCGACCCTGACGCTGATGCTCACGACGTCGCAGCATGACAGAACTCAGTCTCGGAGAATTTCTGGCATTTTGCAACGTGGGGCAGCATGGGGTCACAGCGGAGCGGATCGATCTTGCTGCCGCTGAGCTGGGCTCCTGCTCCAGCCACAGACGAAGCACCCGTCGTACGTCGTATAGGTCGGAAAGTCAACTTCATCATCATTCAAGTTTTGACTCCATGCCACGGGCTGTCTGGACGCGCGGTGCCATGTGGTATGTGTCAGGTTTCTTGCTGAATTGTGGCTCAAATTACGCGTGAACCGGAAAAACTGCTGCGTCGGTGGTTGTTTTTGTCATTGTTTGATGATTGATTGCAGAAAAGGTACTTGTCAGGCAAGAATCTCCCTGTCACCAACCCGGACGGGCCGAAGTCTATAACCGACTATTGCGTGCTCGAAACCGGGTTCCTGACTTGCAGACGAGTTCATGCCTGCAAGATGGCATGCAAGGTTGTGGCGGCCATTGAGTCGGAATGCCGGGAGCTAGTAGCTGTCGACTAGCATGGCATGTTCGGGAGGACTTCTGTCGGTTGCTGGAAGCCGATATCCTTCTAGCGCACAGTGTTCTAGTGACAGCGAATCATGGACGTTGGGCACTGCTGTGAAAGGTGTGCATGAGACCTATGTTTACTAGCACAACCTGGACGGAAGAACGACGACGAACCTTGTGCAGGATTTCCAACGTAGGGCTCCATCTTGCCCTTCTCTATTAATCTTTTGCTCTGGAGCGGTGCTGTGACTGCTGTCGCTAACAGTCTGTACCTATGCGGCGCCAGCGCGGTGCTCACACGCTATTGACAGCTCATCACAGCTTTCGAACACACGTCACAGGATGACATTTTCGCTCTAGAAGCTACTAGCGGCAGGTCTGGACATGCTCCACGCATGTATCGTCTACGCGCGGCGATTCACCTTGATAGTATTGCATGCCAAACAT
>JAASLG010000511.1:0-21994 GCA_013365235.1 Cercospora sesami | reverse complement strand
CGGAGTTCGGATCCGGCGAAGAATCCCGGTCGCTCTGTAGAATAAACAATGACCCGCGCAATCCGCGGACACTTCGCGCGGATTCCACTGACTCCAGATGCCGCAGCAGAAATGCCAATACTCGTGACAGCGGTCACAGATGGGTCGCAGCATGTCTGGTCAACAGAAATCGTGCTTCCCATTGGACGCTGCCCGTCTTCGTGATCGATAGTGACTCACCCAGACGTTATGGAGGGTGTTGAGTTCGCAAACTTCGCATTCGCAGCTGTCTTGGTGGCGTCGCTAGCTCCTGGGCATTGTTCGATCCTCTACGGAGTAGTTCACCGGCTGCCTGGTGTGCATCATGATTCACCTTCTCTCATAACATTGAAATAAGTCGTTTCTTCTGTACACAATTCTAGCTCATGCCTTGATCAGTTCCGTTGCACCTCGACATGGGTGACTACAAGGTTGATGAAAAGGCGCTCGAAGGCCTTGGCGCGACTGCCAATGCGCCCCTGCAACCCCAGGATCCAGCAGTCAACGACTCCAAGCACAATGTCGACATCGAAAAGGGCTCAGGCTCTGACAGCGAGGATGCCGCGGATACCCCAACAACGAAGGACGAGGAGAAGGAGTCTTCTGGAGGTCTGAAGGACTACTGGCGCGTCTTCTCTTATGCCGACAAACAAGACGTTGCTTTTTATCTCATTTCCTTGGGCTGTGCCATCGCTTCTGGTGCTGCTTTGCCATTGATGACCCTCATTTTCGGTCAATTCACGACAGACTTCAACAACTTCACGACTGGCGCTAGTACGCCTCAGCAGTTCCGAGATAAGGTGGACAGCTTCGTCCTGTGGTTCATCTATCTCTTCGTGGCCCGACTGATCCTTGCATATATCACGACTGTTCTCATCAGCATAGCCGCCACTCGAACGACGCGAAATCTGCGCCAGGCTTTTCTTGAGAAGACGCTTCGCTTGGAGATCTGGCACTTCGATAAAGCTGGAGGCGGCTCCGCTGCCACCCAGGTCACCACAAATGGCAATCGCATCAATCAAGGTATTGCAGAGAAACTTGCCTCGCTCATTCAAGGATTCTCTCTGTTCTTCTCCTCGTGGATCATCGCACTCGCAGTTCAGTGGAAGCTGGCTTTGATCTGTATGAGCATTATTCCCGCCCTGTTGATCATAATCGGAACCTGTATTTCGATTGATGCGAGGCAGGAAGGAGAGATTACCAAGATCTACTCTCAGGGTGCCGTCTTAGCACAAGATGCCATTTCTTCGATCCGGACCATCTACGCATTTGGTGCACAGGAGAAGATTGTGAAGAAGTGGGATGAATATTTGCAACGCGCACACGACATCGGTTTCTGGAAAAGTCCCAACTATGGCGTGCTGTTCTCCACTGAGAACTTCCTCGTCTTCAGCGCTACAGCACTTGCTTTTTGGCAAGGCTACAGAATGTTTAGCTGGAACGAGATCGAAGATGTCGGCACTGTTTTCACAGTTGTGCTCAGTGTGGCTATTGGCACGACCTCACTTTCCATGATTGCTCCTCAACAGCAAGCCATCGCAAACGCCGCCAGTGCTGCTCATGAGCTTTTTGAGACTATCGACAAGAAGTCGCTTCTCGATCCGCTTGCCACGACTGGAAAGCAGCCTGCAGACTGCAAGGGTGAGATCGAGGTGAGAGGCTTGACCTTCACCTACCCAGCTCGGCCAACTGCCCAAGTCCTGCATGGACTCAACCTTTCGATTCCAGCAGGCAAGACGACAGCACTTGTCGGTCCCTCCGGATGTGGCAAGTCCACACTCATTGGCCTCTTGGAGCGATGGTATGAGAAGACCGGCGGTTCCATCTTGCTTGATGGAACTGAGCTCTCTGAGTATAACACCAAGTGGTTGCGAAGTAATATTCGCCTGGTGCAGCAAGAGCCGGTACTCTTCCGTGGAACTGTCTACGAAAATGTCGTCAAGGGTCTGGTTGGAGAACAATTGAGCTTGCCGGAAGAGAAGAAGAGAGCACTAGTCGAGGATGCGTGCCGACAGGCGAACGCTCACGACTTCATTACAGAGCTGCCCGAAGGCTACGACACACAGGTCGGCGAGAGAGCCTCCATGTTGAGCGGTGGCCAGAGACAGCGCGTCGCTATTGCACGAAGTATTATTTCCGACCCCAAGATTCTCCTCTTGGACGAAGCTACTAGTGCCCTCGACCCTACAGCTGAACGAGTTGTGCAAGCTGCATTGAACAAAGTCTCTGTCAACAAGACGACCTTGATCATTGCACACAAACTCGCAACAGTCAAGCAGGCAGATAACATTGCTGTCATGCAATATGGTCGACTGGTCGAGCAAGGAACTCACAAAGAGCTCATCGAAGCAGGTGGTCAATATGCTGCAATGGTTCGAGCCCAAGACTTGGGTGCCAAAGAGGAGGGCGAAGCCGAAATTATGGACGAAGACGACGAGAATCGAGCCGAGCGACAGATGTCGTTGCAACGCACCAAGACTGCAGGTGCTTCCACCAGTGCGGAACGTAAGCTCAAGACTCTTACATCGGGCACCTTGAATTATTCCTTGATCAAGTGCATCTGGATCATGTTTTCGGAGAACCCCAAGTTATACTGGTGCTATGCCATTTCGCTCTTTGGGGCTTTCATCGGCGGAGGCGTGTATCCAGCGCAAGCCATTCTTTTCTCGAAGCTGATCAATGTCTTCACTCTCACGGGCTCCGAAGGACAATCGGAAGCTAACTTCTACTCTCTGATGTTTTTCGTTCTGGCCCTGGCTAGCGTGGTGGCATATTTCGGCATTGGTTGGTGCTGCAATGTCATCGGGCAGGAAGTCACCCATCGCTACCGCAAGGAGATGCTCGAGAGGTACATCAGCTTCGATCAGGACTTTTTCGACAGGCCTGAGAACTCCAGTGGTGCTTTGACCAGCAAGCTCTCATCGGTTCCGACAGCATTGATGGAACTCATCAGTGCCAACGTCATGCTCATGGTATGTTTGCGTAATGAATTGATAACATCTCCGGCGTGAACTAACAAGATCATAACAGTGCATCGTGCTGGTCAATGTTATCGCGTCGAGTATTCTCGGTATTGCGTACGGCTGGAAACTTGGTCTCGTTGTTGTCTTCGGTGGACTGCCCATTCTCATCGGCTCAGGCTGGATCAGAATTCGAATGGATCAGAAACTGGAAGCTCAAGCAAACGACCGCTTCGCAGACAGTGCAGGACTTGCAACAGAGGCGGTGACCTCCATTCGAACCATCTCCTCTCTGACACTGGAACAGAATGTGATGGCTGAGTACACTGACGCTATGTCGGACATTGTGATGAAGGCCACAAAGGGATTCATCGTAACGATGGTTCCATATGCACTCTCCCAATCACTTGAGTTCCTCATTCTGGCCCTCGGTTTCTGGTATGGTTCCCGCCTGGTCGCTAGCTACGAATATACTACCGAACAGTTCTTTGTGGTGTTCATCGCTGTAGTGTTTGGTGGGCAGGCTGCAGGTCAATTCTTCGGCTACAGTACCTCTATCACGAAGGCGAGAGGCGCCGCAAACTACATCCTCTGGCTACGGACCATCACACCTTCTATTGGTGAAACAGCAGAGAACAAAGACATTGGCCCTTCTGGAGAGGGAGCCATTGCCATGGAAGATGTTGACTTCAGATATATCCAACGACATGCTTCGCGCGTTCTCCGCGGAATCAGCCTCACGATCCACCCAGGGCAATACGTCGCTTTTGTAGGGCCCTCAGGTTGCGGCAAGTCAACGCTGATCGCTCTGATCGAGCGATTTTATGATCCCTATACCGGACGGATCACATTAAATGGAGACGATATTTCAAAGATGTCACCCAAAGCATACAGGAAGTACATGTCGTTGGTGCAGCAAGAGCCTCCACTCTACCAAGGCTCTGTTCGGGAGAACATCTCCCTTGGACTTGACTACGAACCTTCGGATGAAGAGGTCAACGAGGCTCTGCGACAATCGAACGGACTGGAATTCGTGTCGAGTCTTCCAGAAGGACTCAACACCCCTTGCGGCAGCAAAGGCCTCCAATTCTCTGGCGGTCAACGTCAACGTATTGCTGTGGCTCGCGCACTGATCCGCAAACCACGACTCCTCCTCCTCGACGAAGCTACCTCCGCCCTTGATACGCAGAGTGAGCGCGTCGTTCAAAAAGCCCTCGATGAAGCAGCATCGAGTCGAACGACAATAGCCGTGGCTCATAGATTGAGCACAATCCGGCACGCGAACGTGATCTTCGTGGTGGCGAATGGTAGGATAGCTGAGATGGGCACGCACGAGGAACTACAGGCCTTGAAAGGAAGATACTATGCCATGTGTCTGGCACAGTCGCTGGACCAAGCATGAAAGTCGCTGTCTTTGCATTTGTGGCGGTTTCTACATATGATAGCGGAGAGAAAAGACTCGGCTCAATTTATGATGAAAATGTACGATCAAGGATGTACGAAATAGATTGTCTCTTCTTCCCAATGCAAGTTCTCACAAGCTGAGGTCAAGGCTCAATGCTCTTTGCATGTGCTTGCGGCAACATTCACCTACACTGGTGAATGGCTACTTTCTCCACTTATTAGGCTCTACTGCGAACCTTCGCTTCACATCCAAGACTCTCACAGACATTCAACATCCCTTCTCAAACAGTACCGACCTGAATCCGGCGCCAATTCATCACGACTTTCGACATTGGTCGCATTCCCATAGCACACGAGTCTCGACACTTCCTTCGCAGCAACGGCACCATGACTGACTATCCGGGCAACTTGCTCAAGGTCGGCTTGAAGGAGTCAGTCACGCATTTGTTCCATGGACTCGAATCTTTGCTAACTGCTACAGCATGCTCGCTTCTGGCCTTTACTCCGACCTCACGATAGAGTGCCGGGGTACTGCCTTCGCCGTTCACAAGCTTGTGCTCCATACGCAGTCCAAGTACTTCAAGAAGTTGCTGGCAGGAGGTTTCAAAGTCAGTCTTCCAACTCGAGTCGATCGATACAGCTTACTAACATCCTCACAGGAGGGTGTCGCTGCCTCTAACATCTCGCGCCTCCCACTCGACGAAGATCCAAACATCTTCTCCGTCGTCATCAAGCACCTGTACCAATTCGTGTACGATGACAGTGGGCGTGGCCATACCGCACCGGCTCCATTCGCGGTCCTTGTCTATGCCGCTGCAAACATGTACGACATCGAGCCGCTCCGTACCCAGGCAGCCAAGCGCCTGAAAGACACCATCGACCCGAACGACGTCGACATTCTCATCGAGGCCATTCATGCTATCGACGAAAACACTGCCGACCAGGTTCTGTGGGATATCGTGATTCCGGTCATTAAGAGCAACATGGGCCGTTTGCTGCAGCACGAGCAGTTCCGCGAGATGTTGCATGAGATGAAGGAGCTCAACTTCCGCCTGTTGGCTATGCTCGACCCTGGAGTAGGAGTGACTGGGTGCGGCAAGGAGCAAGTGATAGGGAGCTTCGCCACTGGTGACATGGGCGACGAGGATGAGGGCGACCAGGATGAGGACGACGAGTGGGACCCGTACAGCCTGGGACGCATGTCAGGCCACGGGCCAGGTCGACGCCTTGGATGAGCGCGAGCTTTGCTACTATTACATCGACGCTATTCAGCGGGCTCCAGAATGCTTGAGGCGCTGCAGGACCATGCGAAGCAATTAACACGCGAGGCCGGAGGGAAGCATATGCGAGTGCATGCCCGCTCACCAATAGAATTCGACAGAGACACTCTCTGCTTGCCACAGGGAAAGTTCTTGCATTGACAGAAATTGAAATTGATACACGTATTTTACAGCTTTGGGATGAACATTGGAGTATTCTTCTTCCATTCTTGGTAGTCCTTCCTGTCGCCGTAACGCTTGTCGTACTTCTCCTCTGACAACGGAATACCAGAGACCTGCAAACATCAGTAAAATCGCGAGAGTATCGTGGCATGAACTGACCTTGAATAGCAGAAACGTGACGAATGCCGGGCTGACGTATGCCATTGCCAGAGCACCAATCCTGCTGACAGCGCCACCGCTGAATCCCATACCTGCTTGTCCGACGCTGCTGAGCATGACGCCGGCGGCAGTCGTAGCGATGCCCGTCCAGAGCGTGCTCTCGCTAATTTCTCGTCAGTTCTCAGTCTGGCACCTCGAGGCAATTTCAATGCTTACCCAAAGTAGTTGGGGTGTCTGCTCTTGCTCCACAGACCTCTTGTCAAGAAATCTTCCGAGTGCTTCTTCTCTTTCTTCTCCTTCATCCACTGAGATTTTTGCCTATCCGCAGTGGCTTCGAAGCCAATGCCACCCACGTAAAGCAATACACCAAGCACGTCCGTGATCGTCAAGAAAGGCAGAGCAGCAAGTGTCGTGGCCGGAATACTATTGATCGCCAGCACAGGCATCAAACAAAGCGAAACCCAAGCAGCCTGCGCGAAGAATGCCACGCCGAACTTGGCAGGGCTGGTCCGAATATTGTCGAATCTGCTATCCTTGCCATCTTCAGCCGTGATGCGTGAGAAGAGGAAACTGCCCAATCTTGCTGCCCAGACTGTCACAAAGGCACTGAGAACCACCTGTCGCCAATTCCACATGTTTACGCCGCCTTTGCTCGTCAGGCTTGCTAGGAGACTTGGCCATGCTGGACCGTTTCCTGGTCCTGCTGCGAGGCGTGCTCGGATCGTGGGGAGGTAGAGGGATAAGGCAGCGCAGGAGATGTACGTCAGAGAGCCTGAAAGGTCATAGAAGCGTTCGGTCTGGAGGAGAATCGAGGGGACTGCTGTTGCGGCTTGGAGGCCGAATGCGAGGCCTATGCTAGGCACGAGGGTGCGTAGGAATGCTGATTTGTAGTTGGTCGCATGGAGCAAACCATTGATTAGTGAAGCCATTTTGCGCGCTGGGACAGAAGTGCAGCTCAACGAGCTTGACAGCTGGAGATGGGAATATATACCTAGCTGTCACTTAGCGGCCAGTACTGTTGAGCCTGGAACTAGTGTGCATGTGAAGAGGAACAGCGCAGGAGGGAAAGTGATGAGGTCACCGCACAAAGCTTGGGATCCTTCCGGACACTTCCAATGCCCGACTACGCTGGGACATTTGATCCTGCTTTGACGATACAATACGCATCGCGATCATGCTAGAGGGATTCGGGGCGAAGATCGAGATGCGATTCTATGTTCCGATATGACCGGGTTGTCGTTACGCCGGCGCCAGGCCATACGTACGGCTAGACTTGTCCGCATTCACGCTTACCTCATTCGCACTACTGGTATGCAAATCTCGAGCAGAACCGCGAGGACTTCTATCATGAACAATATGGCCAACTGCATTTCGCACTGAGCTATCAAAATCTATTGGGACTCACGCCTTACCGGCCATCTTGTATATGGCCTTCTCAGCCAATGCCGATATCTCCTTACACCCTGCATCGCCAGGCGGAAGAACCTGCGTTCCAAAGCAAAACGCCAGCTCACTTTCCCTATCAATATACCAGACGGGGTTGAAAAGACCACTCCAGGCCAAGGTACCCTTCTTTCTCCTACCCACATCATCCTCCAAGAACACGATTCCTCCCAGGGCATAATCGGTAGGGATTTCAGGATTCCACTCTCCAGGAAGCATGGTATGTGCCTGCTTGACGAAGAAATTGAGCGCTGCTTTCGAATCATCTCCTAGTTGAGGTCTGAACAGCTCATCGACGCTTTCGGGCTTCAGCACCTTCCCATCATTCTTCAGCAACGAATGCAGAACTTTGAGATAGTCTGCCATCGAAGCGTAGGCTCCGTGGCCACCGAAGCACTCTGTCGAATGAGTGTTGATCGTGTCTTCATCAGATGGCGCCAGCTTCCCGTCGGAACCTCGGACTGCAAGTTGAGGAACCTTTGACTTCTTCCGCTCCTCGCTAGGCCAGAATGTAATATTGGTGATGCCAAGAGGATCCCAGAAATGTTTCTTCTCAAACTCGTCTAATGTCAGGCCAGTCAAGCGATGAATCAGAAGTCCAGTCCAGTCCAATCCTGGAGAGTATGACCAGCTTGTACCAGGTTCGAAGGCCAGTGGCGTGTCGTAACGCTCGGCAATTGTGGCTTGTAAAGCATACGCGCCTGGTGCTTTGCCTCGTGAGGCTTCATACTTCATGATATTAGGATGAAACCCGTATGTGTGTCCTGAAGAGTGTAACAGGAGCTGACGAACAGTTATCGGATTCTTGCGATCTTTGTAGATCGGCTTGTCGCTGTCGTCGAATCCCGTTAGGATTTGCTTGGAGCCGAGTTCTGGGAGGTGAGGAGTAACATCATCGTCCAAACCGATAAAGCCTAACTCGACTGCCTTGAGCGCTGAGATCGCCGTGAGTAGCTTAGATGCAGATGCCAGCATGAGGAGTGCGTCTTCCTGGATCGGCTCTTCGTCTTTGCCGAAGTGCTGGAATCCTGTGGCATGGTTGTATGTGAAGCTTCCTGCGAGATGTCAGCGCGTTTTCAATCGGGCAAGCTTGGACAACATACCGTCCTTCGTCGTGGCATACACGATAGCATGAGGCACTTTGCCATCTTTGACGCCTTGGGCGAGTGCTTGCTCAAGTTCTGCCGACATACTGGAAGACTACTTTTCGTAAGCGACCACCTTTTCCTGAGACACTCGGACAATTCCAGGTGAGCTCTTATGAAGACGGAGCGGCACTAACACCTCTTATATGCCCCTCAATGGCATTCAGCCGCACCCGAGATGACATGAGAGTTCTCCACCAGGATCGCAGGCAGCCACGTAACTTCTATTATGCCTTCGTTAGTTTTTGAAAGTCGCCGCTGAATAATACCAAGGCAAGCAACGGATGGCGATGCTACCGACTCGAGTCAGCAAATGCAAGGTTGTACCTGAGAGCTTCAAACATGCAATTCACGTGGCAGCCGTGGGACGCGTGCTAGTTCTAGACCGAAGCAGAAAGTGGGACTACTAATCAGTCAGGCCTCGGCTCATCCAAACCCGAGACAGCTTCTCAATATCGATGGTGTAGAAAACACGTTGACCATGCAACATAGCCTACCTAGATTCACTCCGAATTGGGTGATATCGTTGTTCGAGGTTGTACCACAGACACAATGGAATCGTCGCTGTCGGCCCATCATATCGAGCCACCCAAGGATCCCTCACGCTTCCCGCCGAAAATCTGACAGCGGCATGCGATGATAAAGCAGGTGCCATGCAAGACGCAATGTACAGAATGATACTCCTCCTTTGAAGCATGACAAGGCCGAGTGACCCTGGTCCACAGACACGGCTTCAAATGCCTCGATCGTGACAGCGCAGCCCGTCCACAAACGAGGCCTTGCACCTAGTGCGAACTGTGTTCCGTTCTAGGAAGGCATGGGGAGATTCCAAGCTCAGCCTATGCTGGGCACTGCCGCTCATAGGCAGAAAAGGTGCACGTTCTTGCTTCTGCTGCAAGCCATGCGTTAAATCGTCACGTCTCATCAGCGATGGCCTGATCGTTATCCCCTCTTGGACAGCGGCTTCGAAGCGCACTTTGTTGCTCAGGCCACTGGTTTTTTCATCACATTCGTTTGTGGTCAGCGGGTCTCTTATTATGCCACCCAACAGGCTTCAAGGTCTTCCGCAGAGTGCGAGTAAGAATGTCGATCGTGGCGTGGCACAGTCGCTATCCCTCTGCCGCATGTGGGAGGTCGAGACTCGTGTGCTGGCTTAGAATTAACTTCGGTCCTCGCTAGATTGGAGAGTCTGTCCGCACTAGGCGCATGCTAACATGTCGACTCACAAAGTCAATGTGGTGACGGCACTGTGGTACAAATAGCTGCTGGCGCACCACCCTTCTGCACTGCTCTCAATTGAACAAGCTGATGCGATGTTCTTCGGCAGAGTATTCTTGGCATTGCTGCCCATAGTCTCTGTGCTTGCAACCAGCAAATCCTGCCAGAACGGGCCTATCAAGATCAAAGATTGAAAGTGCGAGAGGTACTGCGGATGGGAGCTCAAAGCGGACTCCTACAAGACATGCTATCAATCGTGCTACCTGGACTGTGTTAAGGCTTGCGCTGGAGACTCTCGATGCAAGGCCGCTTCCTGGAACCGCAAGACTCACAAATGCTACCTGTCAAAAGGCAGCGGGACCAGCTGGAAGAAGACCGGCAAGGGAGATGGGGTCTACTGTTCGACCCCACACCGTCCATCGACGACTACCAAGTCCACCACTAAAAGCACTACTACGACCACGACAACGACTACCACGTCTGCAGAACCGACACCGACTACATGTGATACCTTCTTGATTCGGGCAATCGGTGGAGACAAAGCGAACCAATTCTTGTCCTTCGAGGCAAGAGGTCAGTTCGGCAACGCTGGCGGCTACTACTTCGTTGAAGATCTTTCCGATACTACCCAGTTCAGGATTATCGAAGGCATGATTGTTCATGGGCCGATATCTGACCTGGCTTTGAGCGTTGTTGCACGAAGCTCCGATTCGCTCATTTTCAGTACCACCGGGCAGGGCCGCATCGAAGATGATCGATATGCGGCGTTGATGTGCCTTTTGTCGGAGAATGTTGGACCGGGAGTTATTACTTGTACGGGTCCCAGCCTGGCTCTTCCCGTGTTTTATACGCTTATCGAGCCTTTCACAACTCGTCTGCAAATCGGACGGCGGGCTGCTTCAGAGGTGGACGCGCGACCGCTTAGTCTCGAGGCTGTTTGTCCGTCGACAGTGTGGGACTTTTAGATTGTGGTGTGATGTCTTCCGTGTTTTTATGTACACAATGCGAATCTTTCACAGGATGGAGGTAGATTAACGACTATTCTAGCCAGAAGCGACCTTTTGTGTAGGAGTTGTAATTGGATAATTACACGAATAGGCTTTGGCCACGCTCTCTCGCATGGAGCATTAGCTGTGAAGCACGTAGGTGGATCCGCATGAGCAGGTGCAGCATTTATCGCTGGACTTGCTGGTCAATGGCCCAGGAAACTCGAGTTTCCGCCGTGTATAGCGTAACGAAGGCGCTTTTTCCTGACAAGAGAGGCTGCTGCGGAATAGATTTCGCGAGAGATCGCAAAGTATGCGTATTTTGAAGTTTTCATTTCAATGTTCACAATTTGAAGAGAAGTACTGGTGTCATGAGCAGAGTACACAATGTTGATCATGGAATTCGTTCGCTGCATTATGCCGCTCCAGTCTGCTTGCTTTCGGGAGATTGTTGGGTACGTCACGCGGGTGTGAGCGGCGGGGCGATTGAATCAGGATACAAAGTCATCCCAGTAGATGTCATAGAAGGAGCACCGTGCGACACGGTTCAAAATGCCATTGGAGCGGGGCGCCAGGAAATGCGATATCGAGAGCAGTAACAGGAGGTTGGAATTTTGGCTGGCAACGACGGATGGTTTTTCGCGGAAGATCCGTCATTGCCAACTCTGAGCTGCGGAGCTCTTCCACTTGCAGTGGAGCTGTCTGCTAGGTTGGGTCAGATTTGGGGCGAGACGCCAAGCTTTTGAGCGCCTCAGGCAGAAAGTTGAAGTGAATACTCGAAATGCACCTGAACCAAACAGGCACGGGCAGAACACTTTTGAACTGTGCTGGGCTGTTGTTGGCCATGGGTTCAATCGATTCTTTGTATTAATGATATCTTGACCATGACAAAAAGCTGCATTGCATGCGATGTCCGGCCTGCGTTGGCGGTGATTAGATTGAATAATCATATAGAGTAGGCCATGAGTAATCCGCATCCAATAAGCAATCGGCTTTCTGAGTGGTCACAAGACTCAATGGAATTCCAATAGGCGTCAAAGTCTAATCATGGAATATCCAATCAGCATCGTTGGTTTAGTGGTAAAATCCGTCGTTGCCACCTTGATCACAGCCTTAGACCGCTGTGATTAAACGAACTCGACGGGCCCCGTGTTCGATTCACGGACGATGCAATGCGCTAGCTGTCATTTCTTTTTGTTGTGGTGGTGTAGCATAATGGCCGGAACTGTCGCGAGAAAGGTTCGATTTTTTTTGCTCTATGGCACTCTGCCTCGCTTCTGCAAAGACGAGTCGAAGCTACATCTGAGGGCCTTCACGTAGACAGATAGCTTTGGAGGGACGGCTGCTGCACTCGGGACGGCATAGCATGGTCAAGGCCCCGAATGCTGTGAAACTTCCTAGCCCGTCAGCATAGCAGACTATACTGGAAGTCATGTACTTCTTCAATGAAATTAAGGCCATGCGACGTGCCGTTGAACTCAAGACCATTCGAATGAGATTGCGTTTCGAATTCAAGCAGGGATCAACTATACCGTGCGTTGCCTATCAACTCCCGCAACCTGCAAACCGGCACATGGGATCGATGGAATTACAAATCCGCAGCGCGATTCTAACCGTGCATCGATGCAATATTTGCTAAAGACTCAAGTGATCCGGTCGGGCAAAATTGCGATCACTACAAGGGATCGTGGTAGAGCGTCTTGAACGGCTGTCTCAATACAAGGAGAGCTTGTTGGCTGTATCAATCACAACGAGTTCATGAGCGGCCCTATCCACACTATGCCTTCTCGCAAGTTGATAATCAATCTAGCTATGCTTGCTCAACTCACACCCACGTTTTCGCATAGTCTCTAGGCAAAATATACATTCTCGTTGGCTCACATTTTGATGTAGAGCGCCATAACGTAAGACATTTAAGCAGAGACAAGGGCAATATCAAACGCTCTCAGCCAAGAGGACCGGCCTTCATGGTCAGTATTTTTGGGCGGAATGGCAGCCAATGTTGCACCCAAGCAGAGTCGCAGCCAATGTGGTTCTCTATAGGGCAAGATGCCGGAGTTTGCTCAAGATGCCGTTGCTCGACGAGCCGCGGGAGATAACATTGAAGACTGCATTTGGGCCTCACGACGCAATGGCTGCCTCGTACGTGTTCTGCTTCCTGCAGGCCATGGCAATGCTACGGTGGCTGAACGGTAAATGCCAACCTGACTCAATGGCGTGCTGTACCTGAGAACGATACAATAAGTATGACTCCTCTCCACTTGTCCAGTGTAGTAATGGCGGGCATGTTCAGATCTTGCGCTCCCGGTCAACATCAGGGGGGGATTTCTTTAAAACTTTGAGAAAAGCCGACATAGCTCTATGCTTGCGTCCTTGCCAATCTTCAGAATGGCGGTCGATGGGGCGTTTGGGCACTCTGTCTCTCCTACGTAGCGAATGTAGAGTCGCTTAGGTGCAGCTACATCTTCTGCTTCGTAGATACTCAAGACGTTGTCCTACGGACGAGACTCTTTCAAAAACATGCCTTGACGAGTCATACGACCGAGCAGAAAGCAGAGTGTTAGCAACTGATGGGTCAGGTGCGGAGGTAGAGTACACGAAGGCCTTCAGACGTATCCGTTAAGCGAACACACTATCATCGCGCAGCGGCCGGTCATCTCCAAAGTTGCTAGCTGGGTCGCCGTACTGACTAGACCTGGGACTGATCAACAGAAGTGTAGAAAGACAAATGCAGACGTAACACTATCTTGAGCCATCAACCACTCCACCAGTCTACTGGCTGGCGTACGTGTTTCGATCGGTGCTCGTAGAAGTTGGGACTTTTCCATAGTTGTGAGGTTTCAGACGCGGCGGCTTCTTTGAGACATCTCGAACCTCACGCTTGAAGGATTTAGGCGATGAAGTCGTAGTGAAACGCCCGAACATCTTGGATGGAATGATCGAGAGTGGCCACATGGCTGCAATGTTCTACATGAGAGGAAGTTCAACCTTTGCTACCTCTGGATGCAACCACCTTTGGGTGCAAGTGCCCAACTGGATTGGCTCTCGATCCATTGAAAGCTTTGGTGGTTGGCTTCGCGACCTGTGCTTGCACTCAGAGGTAGTTGTATTCAGAGGTAGCCTTGGTCAGGGCTATGGCTTCGAGCGAACATTCTCACACATTGCCCTCATTCGTCGCGGCATCAACTCTACGCATACCTCGCTGCTCGAGATACAGTACCCCAACTACATTAAGTTTGACAGAGAAGCGAGTGTCCAAAGAATCTCTTGTATGTGCAGGCAGAGTGCGCAGTGTTAGCCTTGATTTCTGTTCTGCTTTCCTGTGGGACAAAGTTAGCGCACAGCATGCCCCTTAAAAATTTCCATGGTCGAGCGATGAGATTCTTGTATAGCAACGAGACTTTCAGCTCGCGACCCAGTACCATATATCGGATCAGAATCTGGCATGCCAACACGTGACAGTATGCGAGAGGACAAACGAAAATGACAAATAAATGTGACTTTCGCACTCCTTCCTGCTAGACTTGGTGACATGCGCTAGTGCAACCAATGTCGCGTGCCAACGTAATTGTGTCCAAGACTCTCTCCTGTTTCCTGCAAATTCTACTGTCGATGCATATATTATTGGTTGGTACGAGGCGTTTTAGCAGACTTTAAGCACTATCGATCCCTAGAGACCAATAAAAGAGCATGCAATCTCGAGCAGAGAGTGCAAATCTAGCTGTTGCGATACGAACCACTATCTATCCAAGACATCAATATCTCATCTACCACGAAAACGCCTCGACCTCCAACTCCCAGACCGTCGCATTTCCGCTCCCACGACCAATTCGCGCGACTTTGCTCCGCACGTCGTCGCACATACCGGCTGGTCCACAGACTACGACTCCAACCTTTTTGTACCCCTTCGCCGCTGTTACCTTAAGCAGTCGATCGATATCAATGCGCTCGCCAACAAGTACCTCTTTGTCCGCCACGCCCGCCAGCACGGCATCGACTTCACTGACAAGCGGCTGATCCTCGCTCCTCACACTCCATGCGAGCTTCACATTCGGATGCCCATGAACCCATGCCACCAATCCTGTAATGCCGATGCCGCCGCCGATAAGCAGCAGATGATCAGCGGCGAGCACAGCGCCATCGGTCTTGCGCGGATATGGCCCATCCAACAGAGTGAGCAGGCTCGCGTGAGATCTGAGGTACTGGGTCAGGCCGGCTCTCTTCTTGACAATGAAGGTCAGGCCAGCAGCTGGCGCTGTAGCAGAGCTGAGCGACACAGTGACACCCATGCTCTTCTCATCATTACTCCCGCGAGCGGAGGGAGACGAACTGCCGTCTGAAGAGATGGCCGATGGAACGATGGCATGGTCGCGAGACTGGAAAGAGTTGGTGGCATTGACAGAAAAGGGATGGTTCTCCCACGGGCGCAATTTGTTGAGTTGCGGGAAGTAGGTAAATGCGATGTTGCCTGGTTGTCTGTCCCAGTGCACATTGGGAATGTCGATGCGGACATGGTTCTCGCCGATCTCTGTAACCGTGGCACGCTTGACACCATTCTTGAGGACACGAAGAAGGCGCAAGAGACGATCGAATCCCCAGACGGCCATGGCGGCGTAGAGCCAATTGTCGTAGAAGTTGTAGCCCCATTTGAGGATGACATGGTACCTGGAGAAATGGTCAGTAAATGCTGCGAAGAATTATGCTGGTGGTACTAACCAGCAGCCGGCGAGAACAAAGACGGCCATGACGATATGGCCGATCAAGAAGAGCTCGTAACTCTTCTGGCGGAACCAGAGCGTGCTGAAAACAAGCATCGCACAGCTCAAGACAGTGGCCACGATACCCCACAGCCAATACGGTTCCTTTGACGCGGTAGGATAGCTTCCAGAGCCAGTGTAAGTGCCCAGCAGTGTGACGCTATGGATGATTGCATACAGCGTGAATAGACGTGCGACCCAGCGATGTAGCAACAGATAAGTCTCATACGACCAGCTTGTCACCCATAAGAGCACATTATTGCGGCTGGAGAAGAGGATGACAAGCGGCAGTAGCATGTATCCGAAATGCCCAGTGCGATACCCAATGTAGGCCAAGAGTTCCTCCCGTTTGGTGAATCCCCATGGCATGGTTCCCTCTGGCATGGTGCGATAGTTGACACAGCTCAGCACAAGATTGATCGTGAAGAACATGAATACCCACAACGCCTGGCCAACCGTAGGTACGTTTCCAAGAAGCCAAGGCAGTGGTCGCATACGATATGTCCCGATCAACGATGGATACACAACGTACGGCTTGAACTTATCGAGGATATTGGTCGTGCACGGCAGGAAGTGGAGGAGCGAGAAGAGGATCGGAGTGCCGAATCCGATCGTGATGATGACGAACCTGTGTCCGCAATGAGTTTTCAGTAAGCTGGAGATGAATCGGAAACACTCACGCATATCTTGCTTGCAGCGCCTCAAGATGGTCGAACAAGATGTTGAACCGATTGTTCACCTCATATGTGCTCTTCGGTGCCAAGACAGTCTGGTTTAACACGTCCTCAGAGCTCGAATTGAAAACCACAGTCGGTGGCTCTGTCACCTGCGCCAAAGCCTCGCCGTACGTCCACTTGGCCTGGACCGACCCGGTGGTGTCCAGCATTCTGGATCCCCAATAATCTTCAATGTCTGCCGCTGTTACGTCCGCCGGGCAATTCTCTTTCATACAATATGCCATGCTGGTAAGCAGCACAGTATCGCTTGCTTGACATTGCGGGCTGGTCATGGACATGTGATGCCCACTTGCGCCTGCTGAATGGTCCATCGAAGTGCATGAGAGCATCGCACTGGAAAGAGAACTCCAACAGGCATAGCCGCAAGGAGGGTTGTACCAGGAGAAGCCATAACCGGGAAAATTGTAAGACTCGAGGGGTTGAGCTGTCGCTTGGCCAATCAGTCCCAGAAGCAGGATGGACTTCGCCATGGTGAAGACTTGATGCCACAGCTTAGCAGCATGGAATCGCACAAAGAGCAGCATCGCAGGGATGCGTCCCTATATACCTCTTACCTGCCCATGGCGACAGTCATGCTGTGGGCTTTTTCGCGGTCAAGCTGATTTGCTACAGGTCGCACATGCAGCGCCGCTCGCCGCTCTCGGTACCGTTTACCTGGCTTCTCTCTCGTGTCTCAAATCTAGACGCAGTCGACACAAGCCTTGTACTGATACTTTTCCCACGTGGCTGCGGCACTGAGAAAGTTTGAGCACATTGAAAGTTGAGCTCAAGACTTAGGGCTTGCCCGCTCGCCAAGCCGAGAAAAGCGTATTCGGGCAAGCGAGTGTGGACACACCTCAGAAGTAAGCAGGAGACTACGCGGTTGACTTGAAGCCTGCTCTAATACCAACTATTGCTTTCCCACTATGTCAGGCTTGCCTACGAGCTGAAGTCCCTTCGCTTACTGGCAGATGATGCTGCTGCTTGAAAAACGAATGAGGTGGCGATGATTTGAGCTATCAATTGCTCTTCCAGTCTCGTGCAGTACTGGCGGGCGTACGTATTCGGATTCTTGGTTCCAGTAATCAAGTCTTGTCCATAGTTGTGGGGTTCCAGACGCAGCTGCTTCTTTGACACGTCGCGGACCTCACGCCTTCGAGCGCAAGGATGTGGAGTCGTAGGAGACCGCCAGAACATCTTGATTGAAAGACCGAGAGTGTCTTGCTTGTAACAATGAGACTATCAAGCCCTCAACACCCTCAAAGACAATATCATAGATCAAGTCAACATCTTGCACGCCGAGCTGTGAGACCCCATAGTGCAAGTGTATGCCAAACAATCAACAACATCGACGCAATGCTGACAGCCGTCCAGCGATTCACATACGATGCAAAGCTCCGTTGATTTGGCAAAATGATATTAAAAAGTCGGCGGAAGAGCAGAACTTATCCGCTACTCACATTTCCATCAAGCGGCCGCATGCAACACATCACCTCAGTGAACATAATCTGCCGCTCGTCGCGCTTTGTAAACTTATACTCATCTGGAACAATAAGCTTCTGATACTCCTCATCGGACATGAGCGCGGTCAGCTGCTCCATCGATTCAAAGACAAACTCGCCATACCCGTCGAAGTCGACTAGGGGTAGAGCAGCGGCTTTGGAAAGGCCATCCATATGGTCACTTCTGACAGCATGGGACTGATTGATATGGTTAGTGCGCACATGATGGGACGCTCGGTTCTGACCTACTTGACTATACTTCAGGCAGTACTTGGCAGCTGGGCCGCTGGATACGAACAGTCTGCCATGCTCTTCTCTCCAGCTGCGAAGAAGGTAAGGAGTGTGTCGAATATAGGCTAGTTCTCCTCTTACTATCGATGAAACTCCTCGATGGAGATGTCGTCCTTCTTTCTGATGAAAATCGTAAGTTGGATCGGCATGGGGTGGAGTTTGGTTGACGAATGCGAGTCTGTTGTCGAATCGATGGACATTTATAAGCTGAACCAGACAGTTTGGTACCCTGCTCTGTGGATCCCTGCGAGTGGAGGTTCATGCATCATGGCGCATTCTTGCCACCTACATAGTCCCATCGGACACTCCGAATGGAATCACGGCTGGTCGCTGCTTAGGACATACCGCCAGTGAATCATGCCACGGTTCCATACCATGTTCCAGCGCTGTTTCGTCGAACGGAGACTGGAAAACAGTGTACCCGACGCATTAGCAACGCTCGTTCTGCGCGACAGCTTCCTGGTGAGAAGCTGGGGCTTCTGAGCTAGGAAGGCCCTAGAAAGTGGCTGTGATCGGCTGATAGCATTGGAAGATTTGCGGAGATAAGCAGTCAGGAATAATGTCAGACTGGGCTGTATGATGGATGGAAGTGCAGGAGCGGAAGCACCCGCTACTCGGCGATGACGACCTGTCCGAAGCGAAACTCGCGTTTACGATCCTACAACAGCAAACCTACGAACCACCGGACCTCCGACAGGTCCTGAACGAGGTTCGCGCAGTGAAATACGCCATCCAGGTCCTCCCGACATCCCCTTGGTCGCCTCCTGCCCGCCCAACATGGGCGCAAACGGCCGCAGCCACACACCGCCGGCCATGCCAGACACAGACCGCGGAGATCACCATCCGGCTCGGAGATACCAACGATAGAGAGAAGGTGCAAAAGCTGCCCGCCGAAGCGATTGCGGACCGACGGCGACTGGCAAACGGTCGAGAATCGAAAGCGAAAGTACAACGGACCGGACGCCCACCGGGACGCCCTCCAACACATGGCTCAGGTGCCGCCAGCCAGGCAATCGTCGACTACAACACCCGCATAGTCCCAAACGGAGCCGATCGGAATCGATGCATAGAGCCGAGGAAACGATCAACATCGTATAGGACAACGTGCACAAAGACAAGACCACGTTATGCAGCCACTGAACGTGGCGCTCCGGTCAGAAGACCACCACATTGTGGCGATTCAAGAGCCATGGAGATACCGGCAGATGGACACGACGCTCCGCCCAGCAACGTATGAGCTGGCATACCCGTAGAAAGCTGAGACTCGCGTTCGCTTTTTCGTTAGCAAACACCTCGCCGCGCAGCAATGGGACGTGACCGAGCGCAGCCCCGACCTCATCACGCTAAGCCTGGAGCTAGAAGACCGGAGACTCCACATTTATAACTGCTACAGCCAGCCCCCGCGGTCGTCGACTAGTCAAAGCCGAGGGGTCCTGGATCTGCTCCCAGCAGCCCTGGCGGACCCAGGCGAACATCTCTTGGTAGGAGACTTTAACCTCTTATCACCCGTACTGGAGAGGAAACACGGCCTAGCACGCCCTCGCCGACGCGCTGATCGACATCACGGAACAAGCACAACGTCAATTTACCCTTCCGCCCGGACCCGTAACGTGGCAGGGCCGACAGAGCCAAAGTGCTAGACCTTGCATTCGCCATGGAGTGGATCGCACAGAGAATGCTGCAATGTCAACCATACGAGGAGCTCAACTCGCACTCGGACCACATTCCGATCATCACGTCCATCCTCGCCGCAGCGACTACGTGACAGGAGCCAACGGCGCGGCGGACGTGGAACAAAGCAGACTGGATGGCTGTCCGGCATAACCTGATGCAGCAACTAGCATGAATCAACATTCATCCCCGAGAAACAGACATGAACGACCGGATTGATGAGAAGATCAGCGTATTGCAGAAAGCCATTAATGACACTCAATAGGTCACGGTCCCATCGGGTAGACCGCGGCGATGGATCAAGGCGGAATGGACGCAAGAGTGCCACGCCAGGTTCGCGGCAGAAGCGATCGACGATGACGGCTCTCGAGACTCCTCGTGGAACAGGTCCGGACAATGTGGGCAGCAGACCCCACAATCGAAATGACATTGCTCGGTCTCGACATATCGGGCGCGTTGGACAACGTATCTCACGACAGGCTGATGCAAAACCTCCGAATCGCGGGAATCCCCGCCTGGACAACACAGTACGTCTGCTCGTTCCTAAGCGACCCCACCACGTACCTCACACTCGGGGAAAATTGAAGCACGACACGAGCGGTATCTACTGGTATTCCACAAGGCTCCACCCTCTCGCCGATTTTGTTCCTATACTTTGCGTCCACACTCTTACCGAAGCTCAACAACCAACATACCAGCGCAGTGGGGTCGTAGACGACACGAACATCCTCGCCTTTAGCCGCTCCACAGAGCAAAACTGCCGCAAGCTAAGAGCGCACGAGTGGGCCCGCACACACGGAGCCACGTTCGCGCCCGACAAGTATCGACTCATGCGCTTCCATCTGAAGCCGAGGTTGTTCAACATGCAAGCCACGATCTTCCCCTAGACTTTGTTGAATCTTGCCCTATGTTGCATTTCCTCGCGCTCTTCGCGAAAACCGCGGTTGGTGTAGAGCGGGGCTGTTTCTCCTCCATGTACGTCTGGCCTACGAGGTCAAAGTCTCATGCCCACGGTACCTGTAACCAAGGACGCCAACGCGTCGATGTATAAATTCCAACACCTAGCCTTCGGATGAATCCAAAGGCTAGAAATGGTCAACGTCTAGAATCCGGTTCTACCCTAACTTTCTGAAAGAAGCGGTGACTTGCGAGGACATCGGGAGGTTTCGAAGAGTCCTCTTATCCTACCTTTCTATCTTCTTTGCTATCAGTCTTCTAGTTTGTTCTATCTGAGCATATAGTCTATCTAACGTGGTAATTGATTCTCTCCATTTTGTAGGAATTATCTATCAAGATATGTTTCTTCACGGCAATCGAGCCGAGCCATCAAGTCACCAAGGGAAAAACTATAAAGGCCTGCTGAAGAAAAGTATCCTAACAGAATTTAAGCATCTCGACTCTTTTAAGCTTAGGAACATGTGGGGAAATCATACATGGGATGCTTGTACGGACGGGCTACTTCGTATATACAGTCCTTTGGAGCGAGAGAGCTAGCGTGCTTGAGCCCTAGTTAAAGAATCAATTGGGATTTAACGTGAGTCGATTCAACAGCAGGGATCCCGGAACTATCGTCTCGCTTAAAGGGAATGTATCTTCAAAGTCACCCCCTTGATAGTCTTGTTCGTATTACCTACGGTTAATAGGAACAATATACCTCAGTTATCGTGTCGCTTGAGAGACGCCCAGTCCGCACCAAAGTCTGAAATTGGAGAGGAACAGTCTTCCAAGTGTCAAAGATTCTGGCTATAAAGCATTGATCTGCGCAATCAATATGTTTCAATCGTCAAAGACACACCGTGTTTTTTAAATCCTACTTCACATCGACTACAGAATCAACAATCTTGTCTCTAGTCCTAGCCATTATCACAACATCCAAACATCAGCAAGCATGCACTTCTTCAAAATTATCGCACTTGCCGCAGGCATTCGGGCTGCCGTTCTCGGCGTATCCAATCTCGAAGCAGAAACCGAAACACATCTCATCCCTCGTGACGTTCCGCCTTGCACCCATTGTCCCGTCTCGGACCAAGATTGGCAAAGCAAGTTCAAGCCAGGTAATCCTGGCAATCCTGAAGATCAGTCAAAGATCTATGAACCAGGCTGGAAACCTCGCGCGGCGTCTACTCACGGCTATGTTTGCTACGAGTAAGTTATCTATGCTAAAACCAAACCACCAATCCTTCTTCGACGCTCTGCTAACATAGTCGTTGTGTCTCCGTGCAGCCTAGGCAAGGGCATCACTTTCCGCGGAGGCGGCGGTATTACCCCTCGTTATGGCGCCT
>JAASLG010000510.1:0-19397 GCA_013365235.1 Cercospora sesami | reverse complement strand
AGGATTGCGGTTAGGGACCGGGGGTTGCTGATTGCGAGACGGGATGTGCTGGCGAAGAATGAGACGCCAGAGGCGAGTGAGGATGAGGAGCAGGATGAGGAGGAGGAGGAAGAGTATGAGGAGTATGATGCAGGAGAATATCATGAGGATGAGGAGGACGATGAGAGTTTGGTCAGGTTGGTGCGGTGAGGGAAGGATGACGGGAATGTTGTGTTTGAAGGCAAGATCGGAGGAGGAATTTTACATTTGTAGAATCTCATTGGCTGTGGATTCTCTCCTTCTTCTTCTTGAATTTGGATAAGTCGATATTGGTGCGCGAGTAATATGATCCTGCTGCGACTGCTTCCGGGCAACAATCCTGATCCTGTCAGTCGAGGGTGTTAGCGTACTCCATTGTTCGCGGATTTTGATGCATGTCCGAATGCGGTAGAATTCTTCGTAATGTTTTTGTTCGCTTCGCAAGCCAGGCGATGGCCGCCTTAAAAAGATGACAATTATTTTTTGCTGGTCTGTAGTTGTGTCAACATAGACGTTGCGCGTGAGAGCAAGATGGTATAGCGACTCTGAGCTGCATAGCAGCTTCTCTGGCCATCGGTCGCAGCATACAGCTTGTTCTACACCAGAACGCAGTTCGACGCGTGTGTTCAGAATCCGGCGAGATGTACATGGTGCGACCGGACCTCGTTACACCGCAGTGCAAGCCTTGTGGCACAAGAGACAGCTCGATCGGGATCGCCAGCTGTATGAAGAGCAAGTACTGCGCATTCGCTGATGATGTGCCGTCGCGCGGAGAACATGATTGTCGAGGCTGAGGTGTGGAGTGGAGCAGCACAGCGCGTGCATAAAGTTCGTCTAGAGAGCCTGTTTTTGGCATCCGGGAGGAACCCACTTCGCGTGCTGAGCGTGCACCGCCTTGCCGCCACGTGAAGCGATCCGTGCAATGGCCAGAGTCTTTTCGAAACAGCAGCCCTCTCCCTCAACAATCTGCACCATAACGGCCGAGTTTTTGCTGAAACATACAATCTACAACCATTGGAATACACAAACGACTTCTCGCTGCTGCAGGACCGCTTTCCGCGTTGCACCGCCAACTCGAACGCACAACGACGCTTCAGCCGCGCGTCAGCTCGCCCAGCACCCGCGGCGTGCACTCGACCTTCTGCCCTGTTCCCAGTCGCCGTCCCCCTCCGATCGCTGTTCTTCGCGCGGCGGTTGTTGTGGATTGCGACAGCAGGTGTGTGCACGGCCACACTCTGCAGCGAGCCTTCTCAGAACCTCACAGCAAACCGCTAGACGCCCATGCGATAGCAACGTTGTTCGGCGCATCGGTGCTGAATCGCCATGCTGCTTCCCGTCGATCAACACGCTCCAAGTCTGCATATCCGCCAGGCCAACAACACCACTTCGCAGAATGACGCAAATAACAACAATGGCAGGAGCAACTCCACCATTATCATTATCGTAGGTGGCATTGGGAATCGCGAAACAATCGCACACTGACCGCTTGCAGGTCGTTATCGCCGTCGTAGCTGTAATACTAGCGAGCATAAGTGCCTACATCGGATTACGATCCTTGCGCAGACGACACGAGAATCCGAAATATGTACCGACGCAATATCTCAAGAGCCGCTGGAAGGCATGGCGGCCAAAAGGACTGTCGACTAAGGGAAATTACAGCTCCTCGTTGCAGGATACATCATATACACCGTCTGTGCAGATGCAAACTGCCGGCTCAAATGCCCGCAACAGTCAGGGCAACCTCTCCACAGATGTAGAGAGAGCGCAGGCAGATGGAGCTGGCGATGCTGGCGTGGATCGTCATACGAGCGTGCGCTCGGTCATGACACTGCCAGCGTACTCCAGTTCAGCTCGTGAGAATGAACAGGTCCTGGCTCGCGAAGGAGAAAGAGATGGAGTTGATGTGGTACTTGAACTGCCAGAGACCGAACACGAAGAGGAGGCGCGTCGTGAGGAAGAGATGGAGAGCCTGTTCCAAATTCGCCAGCAGCGTAGGGAGGAGGTTGCAGAACGTGAGGATCGAAGAAGACGGCGGAACGAGGCAAGAGCACGAGGAGATTTCGCTGAGGTGGAGCGGATACGACAAGAAGGCCGCGAAGCACAACGACTTCGCGAACGCGCTGGTGCAACTGCTATGATAGCACAACATCAGGCTGCCATGGGTGCGAGGGAGCGACGGGTCAGCAGCGTGAGCTACGCCGACCTGGGTGTGGCAAGGCATGATGGAAGCAGAATTCGAGCGAACTCGCACGACTCCGATAGTAGGCCTTTGCTGGACTCTGCTGCGAGCATACACGGTGCAAGCCTGCGACCTTGGAACACGCAAGAGTCTCGGCCATATTCGACTCATCATCGCAACCGATCGCAAGTATCACAGACGGGCTCTAACATGGACGTCTCCGATGACGAAGCCTCGATCGTGGACCTGGCGGATCTACCTCCATTTGGACGAGCAGGAAGCGATTTCGAGATAGTCACTCTGAACGGGGCCAACCACTCACGGAACGGATCGCTAAATCATACTCCGATCGGCGGTCGAAGTAGATCCTCGACCACCAACACGGCTCCTGTGCGACCTTCAATCGATACAAGTCAATATAGTGGTGATATGGGTGATGAGCCTATCCCGCATGTCGATCCTCCCACATATGATGGCGGATTCGAAGAAGCACCACCCTATACATCGCCCATCGACGACCGCAGACCTGAACTGCGAATCTCACCCGTGTCGGCGCCGAGCCCATCAGCAGAGCAGACGGGGTCAAATACTGGTGCGCCGTCACTACCAGCGATCAGCCGACTACCTAGCATCAGAATCGCGGAGGCGACGCCCGTCGAGCCCAGGAGGACATTCCCAGAGACCTTACGGGAAACTTCTGCCGAGCATCGACCAGATACAGATACGTCTTGAACGAGGAAGGAGTGAATGAAGGAGAAATGAGATGCGAGCATGATGAGCGTAACAGCGTGGCAGCGTAACAACCGTTTTTGGAAAGCACAGGCGTACAGGATACCAAAGGTGCGATTTTGACGAGAAACAAGATCTAACGAAAGCGACATCACATACTATTTTTCGCTATGGAGACATTCGACTGCCCTTAATCAACCCCAGGATTCTTATTGTACATAGATGACTGTCGTGACAGCAAGAAATGGAAGGAGTAAGATGAGGTGATACCACGCATTTGCATTCACATGCCGGACTGCTATCTGTGCTATTGCAACTTCACTTCCTTGAAGGTGTTCTGCAATCATACTGTCTTCTCTGTTGTAACTTCGTGATGTAGAGAACAAGGTTCACAGGGCAAGAAGGTGCTTTCTCCGATTCGGCCCGCGTCTCTCCACCTTCTTTTGACCCCCAAACTTGACCCCAGCTTCTCCTCCTCTCCAAACTCCATCACTTTAGCCGCCAATTGCTATGCCTCTCCACAGGCAAATATGTCGTATACTTCGGCGGATTGTCAATGTGCAGGTCTGGACTGGAATAGGCAATTAGCTCTTGAGCTTCCACTCTGTGCAAGTATACCGGGCCTCTTGAAAGTGCCATTGTGGCACAAGGCTTCCCTCTCCAGTCCCTCTTCTTCCTGCATTCATTGCGTTTCTATTTCCTTCGTCCTTACTATTATTACAAGGGTACATTGACAAGAAGAGAAGATGTCAACCACACACCTCGTGGCGGAAAGCAATCAGCCTTTTCCTTCTCATCGATTTTCGCAGAATGCCTTCAAGACACGAGACGATGTCATTGAAGCGTGTAAAGCGCTTCTTGATCCGCTAGAAGCAGGTTTCTCGAAAGAGAGGGCTTTAGTGAGAGTCGGTGGGACGGGCACGAAATGTACATCCAATCCAGCTTCCACGAATCACAAAAGGAAAAGCATACTAACGCAAGCACCACGAAACCTACAGTCGACGAAACCGCCGCCCAAATCGAAGGCTTCGCTCGTCCACTCTGGGGGCTCTCTTCCCTCCTCGCAAGCGGCGATCCCTACCCGAATCATGATCTCTGGCTCCAAGGCCTCATCTCTGGCACCGACCCATCCTCGCCAGAATTCTGGGGCCACATGCAAGATCTCGATCAACGCATGGTAGAATCTTGTCCCATTGGCTTCACTCTCGCAATCGCTGGGTCGAAATTCTGGGATCCTTTGACAGATTCCCAAAAACAAAATGTCGAAAATTGGATCGGAAGCATGAATGACAAAGAGATGCCGAACACGAATTGGCTCTGGTTCCGTGTCTTTGCGAATCTGGGACTGAAAGCCAATGGAAGTGAAGCGTATAACATGGAACGCATCCGAGCTGATGTCGAACATCTTGATACGTTCCATCGAGGTGGTGGATGGAACAACGATGGGCCTGGAGAGTGGTATACGCAGATGGACTACTATTCTGGTTCTTTTGCTATTCAATTGTTGCAACTGCTATATTCGAAATTGGCGCGAGACTTTGACCACGAAAGATGTGAGCTTTATCGACATCGAGCACGAGAGTTCGCGCTGGATTTCGTACATTATCAGGACCCGATTTCTGGACACTCGATTCCGTTTGGAAGGAGCTTGACGTACCGGTTCGCGACGATTGCGTTTTGGTCCGCGTTCGCGTTTGCGGATGTTGAGCCTCCGGCGCCGTTGACTTGGGGAATCATCAAAGGACTTATTTTGAGGAATCTACGCTGGTGGAGTCAATTCCCTCACATCTTCCAGCCAAACGGGATGCTGAATATTGGATACACGTATCCAAATTACTATCTCGCAGAAAACTACAACTCCCCGGGATCGCCTTACTGGTGCATGCTGGCTTTTCTCTGCCTCGCAGTCCCGGAACAGCATCCTTTCTGGTCTACCGAAGAAGAAGCTCACCCACTGCATCCACAGAATGGGTCTTCTCTGATCCCTTCAATCAAAGCTCTACAGCAACCCAAACACATCCTCATCAACAGCGGCTCTCACACATACCTCCTCTCCTCAGGTCAAAAATGCCACTACCCACTCAAATCCACGCAAGCCAAATACGGCCACTTCGCATACTCAGCTTCATTCGGCTACTCAGTCCCCACAGGCTCACATACCCTCGAACAATTCGTTCCAGAAAGTGCTTTGGCGTTTTGCGATGAGCCGGAAGGCGAGTTGTGGAAACTGAGACGGGATGTAGAAGGCGCAACGATCATCAAAGTCCACATCAAAGTCCCAGGGAGCGATAAGAAGAACGAAGTCCCAGTCTTGAGATCTGTCTCGCGACCTTGGAAAGATGTAAAAGTCACCACATGGCTTGTTCCTCCCACGAGCAAAGAATACGAGAACTGGCATATTCGCGTTCATCGCGTCGAAACAGGAAGATGGCTGCAAACCGCCGAAGGAGGTTTCGCGATCAAAGGAACGAATGAAGTTGATGGTAGGTTCCTTTTACCTTTCGCGAAGGATACGTCAACAACAGCGATGGCGATTCAAGGTGGAACCCAAACAACTTCAGATTCTGCCCTTGTTGTATCGCCTCGTACTGGCGTTTCCGGTGTCGTGGAACTCCTCAGTTCATCTTCTCGACCAGGCAAGGTTATTGAGCCCGATGCTAATAGCAATTTGATTGAACCGAGGACGCTTTTGCCGACTTTGCATCAGGATTTAGAGCCTGGTTCGGTGACAGTCTTTGCTACAGGGGTGTTTGCGATTCCAGGACAAAATTTGGAGAATTGGAAGGAAGGAGACTGGAAGGATGCATGGGAGAGGAGGCCTGTAGCGCCAGAGGAGGTTTTGACTGAGGCGGGAAGGGGTTTGTGAGGTTAGTAGGTACTGCGTAGCATTTTCATACGTGCGTGGGGAGATCATAGATTGAGCTCATCCTCTCACCGAACCGAACATACCAATTTGGGCCACTGTCGAAGGGATGGAGAAGATATGAGGGAGAGCACAGCTTCATGCATATTTCATCATGAACGAAGACCATACTCTCAATGCCGCATAACCTAATATACAGCAAGCCACTCCACCGAGCATGTACAAAGTCCCGCAAACGAGATGCCGAGTGTTTGATCCCCATGCCCGAATCACAAAAGACAACGAAAACAAGAAAGTGGCCCGTTTCGGTCATTTCATAGTTTCAGAGCGCGCCTGCTTTTTTGTAGTGGCCGTGGTAGTAGTAGCTTAGCTAAACTAGCCCAGTGGGGTGATCGGGTGCGTCGCAGACTGGTGAGACTTGCGTCTACTCGACGTCGTTCTTGCTTTCAAAGTTCTCGCCCTCGACGAGATCCGGTATCTCATCATCGTCATCGTCTTTCTTGTCCTCGCCTTCGGCGCTCTTCTGCATGCTCTGGTAGCTCTCGGCCAGCTTTCGGAGAGAGGCTAATGAGTCTGGGCCGAGCTGGTTGAGGATACCTGGGACGAGCTCGGTGAGCTCCTTGTCCTCGCCGTTGCCGTAGATGGCGAAGGTGTTGGATGGGACGGAGGCGTGGACTGGTTCTGAATCAGTATCTGCTGTCTCACTCTCTCGTACAAGCTGTACGGAGATTGGTCTGTGTGGGACTCACCCTTTGGTGCGGAGAAGTGGATGACGTTGCCGTCCTGCTTGAACATGTTCACCTCCTCAATGGCTGGGATTGGCTGCACGTTCATCTTCTTGAGGGCAGCCTGAAGCTTCTTGTCATCACCGCCGCCGGTCCTGTTGACCTTCTTGACCTTTCTTCGCGGAGTTCCCTTGCCACTGTAATCACATCACTGTCAGAAGTCTGCTCCTTCGCATGTTCATTGGGTGTCCTCGAGTCGTGTGAGCTGGGCGGAGCTCTGAAGGCCAAGGGCGGAAACGGGAACTCGTGTAGGCGGAATAGAGGATCGAAAACAACTCGACTTACCCTACAAATAAGTCAGCGGAGCTCAGGAGCGCTATTTCAAGCGCGCGCAAAAGTGTGGGCGGCGGTGCGGGCGGACATACCAATACGCACAGCATTTTGCATGCGTGCAAGCTTCTCGTGATCCATGGCGGGCGGGCGGGAGTTGGGCTGTCGCGGCGGAAGCCTCGACAGATGCGGTGATGGAGGTTGTTGGGTAATGTGAAACTGCCTCGGATGCTGCTCGTTTATGCCAGCACTTTCATCGACAGACGGGCGGGCGAGAGGGTGAGGTGCGGTCGACGATGGTCACGTTTGCGGGACGCAGAAGTTCGGAGCGCAACGCCAAGCCAGCACAGACAATTTTTGGCTGCTGGATGATGAGCTTCACGCTGTCACAACATGCATTTTCTACGCACTTCTAAAGACATTTCATGTGCGAGACAGGGCACTGGGAAGATATGTCCAGCGCTGCAATCGATTGTGAGGTCGACGGCGACGTCAAATGAAGTCCACCGATCACTGCACGAAATTCTATACTTCCGGCTCTCTATCTTTATCATCTATACCATCTCACTCAAAATGCACCTGGCTCTTCCAACAAACCCTCTACACCTTCTTCGGCCTAACCAACCACGCAAACCCCCCCTTCGGCCGTCCCTCCCACTCCTCCCCCTCAACACCAACCACAACATCCCTCTGCCAAACAAACCCATTCTTCTCATACAACCTCCTCCCAAACGGCGAACTCTCCACAACAGCCTCAACCCCCCTCCGATCCGCCTCTTCAACGCCCCACTTCACCAAAACCTCCCCAACACCCCTCCTCTGCCACTTCGGATCCACAGTCAAAATATCCAAACTCACCAACGTCCCATTCCTCTCTTCAATCGCTTGATTCCTCTCCCTCAAAAACGCCTCCATAATCCCCTTCGCATACCTCCATTCTTTCTCATCATTGAAATACCATTCTTTCTTCGGTTCCGACGAAGTGACTTTGTGATTCTCCCACAAATTCCATTTCGCCATCCCGACGATTTCATTCGTCTCGGTATCCACGGCTTTCAGATAAGTCGTCGAAGGGGTGGTACGCTTAGTTTCTAGCATCCGAGCTGCACCAGCGGCACGTCCTTCGGGTGTCCAGTGTTCGGGCCACATGATATCCCAGACATGTTCATTGCGAGCGAAAGCTGAGCAGGCGATTTGGAAGAGGCGGGAGATGTCTTCGTCGTTGGCGGGAGTGGCGATGATGGGCATGATTGCTTTGCTTCTTCTTCTGTTGTCTTGCTTGTGTTCTTTCGCTGGTGATACCCTTTTTTCTCGCAAAGTCTTGGAACCTGGAATTGGTCGTGGGAAGATGCCGTTCTTCTTCTGATATGTGGGATTTTGACGTATTCCAATCACTCGATGTAGCTGAACTTGATTCTGAGAACGTGCAATTGTCGCACAGAGCTATTCACTTTATAAGACTTCGTATGACGAAGTCTCAATGGAATGACTAACACGTAGCAAAAGCTCTCCACTCACTAGCTTCCTGGGCAAGACTCGTATGCAAATGCCGAACTTGTCACTTGGCATTTCTTGCGTAACTCCGGAAATTGAATCCAACTCCGTACATGAGTGACCGAAGTTCTGGACGAGAGGGCAATAGAAGCACAATACCTTCATTGCCTCGAACGAGATCCGTAACATCCTGCTCTGAAAGGGTAGACCCGATCCGTGCCCGTGTATCGTAATTTGTACCAACCACCTAATATGCAGTCGTAGTGGTTGCCTTGAATATTTATACATTAAAATCCCCCATCTTTCGAGACACATATGCTGCCACCCTTCTCCAGTTGTTTCATCTCATACATCCATCTTCTCCCACCTCGACAATAGCTCCCCAAGCCTACGACTCGCATTACTCTCTTCATCCCCGCTAACCGTCGTAAAATCCGGAAACGCCGAATTCAACAGCGACAAATCCGAAGGCCGCCAAGCAGTATCAGCCATGATTTGCAGCATAGCCCTCGAGGAGCGCGACAGAATAATTTTCTGCTCGAGCGCAGTATGATATATCATACGGGCAATGGCCCGAGCAATCATGACTTCCACAGCGGTGCCCAAAAGACATCTGAACACTTCGTCGAAAGCGGTGTGAGAATCTGCAATGGGGCTGCGCGAGGCCGCAACGTGCTCATCGGGTGTCGATCTGGCGTGAACTTTCAGGTCCTGGTCAAGAACGAGAACGCTTGCGGCAACTGCTTGAAGCTGAAGGAGCCAGGCAGGAGTGACCTTCAGTCCGTACCGCTCACGAAAGTCTCGAAGCATTTGAGCGGCTTTGTATGCCAGTGCTAGCGCTCTGGTGAGGCCGTCGTGCGCAGTTCGCTGCATGGCATCCGCAGCGTCTGGTTCGTCGGGCGAGCTTGGTTGCTGTTCTACTTCCTCTGCCTCTTGCAAACATCTGTTCCTCGCAATAAGGCGGAGCGTCATGCCAGTGCTGAGATATGATGCGCTACATCGCATGATTAGCGAAGGCGATGTAGCCGGAAGCATAAGTTGACCTACTGTAGTTCCCAGATAGCCACACACATCGGCCACTCGTATTGCAACTCGAAAGGGAGACGCTCGAACCAGTTGTTCATCCTCGATGACAGGCGATCCACACCGTCGAGAAATTCTCGGACGTTGCCCTTTGTGTGCTTGTTCGCAAATATCAAGGTGTGTATGTCTTTGAAGATACCCGCAAGTGTGCATCTCTCTCGCAAGTAGAGAGTTGATCGATGAGGTACTGCGTCGATGGACAGTGGGTACGCTATCCATAGATCCACATCATCTTGAAATACCTTGTGAATTTTGGGAACGTCTGACTCGATCGGCCTGACTGTCATATCGTTCATGAATGCAAGCCTCATGATTCTGATTTCGTCAGCTACAACATGGCCGATTAGACGGGACGTTTCACTCACATGTGTGTACATATGGCGCACCAATGAGCCGCAAGTCTCGCTCTAACGTAGTCTTGCTCCGAGATACCTCGCCTGACGCACCACGCTGACGAGGGATGAAACGGAAGCTCATTGTTCAGCTGAATGGCGATCGGGATTAGGCCTAGGCCTTGCTTGTCCATAGCACGATAATTGAAGCTGTGCGCATCAGTATTATTGGCGGGGCGTGTCGAAAGCTGGGCTTACTCCAGACTCAAAATGCAAAGAGCTTGAATCTTGGTCAGTGTCGTGCCACTTTGCTCGAGTGACCACAAGCGCAAAGCTTGGTTGCGAAAGTGTTGACCCCGAGTGACTCTGTCTCCGTCGCCGCCTACGAATGCGATATCGTGCTCGGAATGCAGCTGACATGTCGTGAGCATGAGCGATGCTCGGCTTGATCTGCGAAAGGTGACTTACACACGCAATTGAGCATATACTGTTGACCAGAAGCGGCGAGCAGAAGGGCGATTCTAGAACACGAGAGCGCATACCTTGGCGAAGCAGGACTCACATTAGAAGGCTTCGGGGGCAAGAAGGTGTCGTGATGTTATCTGCTCGCACACTTACCCTGTAGGAACAGGTCTTGCTCCACGAAGCGCCAGCTCGGATTGATCCAGGCGAGGAACAAGGAGACGAGGTGCGTTACTGCGTCGTCACTGTCCGTGATCGCGAGCCATGGACTAGCTGGAACCTGATGCACGGCGCGGTTTTCGCGGCTGATGCAGTCGCTGGAATCGGTAACAAACCCGCTGTCTGCCCGCTGCGCGACAGGGCTGGTCGATAGCGCAGACAAGGGCGTGGTCAGGCCTGAAGATCTGAGCAATATGGCCTCGACACGGTGGATGTGAGCGACGCGATTGCGAAAGAGGAGGAGATCAGGGAAGTCAGGCAGTTGGATGTTCAAGGTCGGGTCGAGTGCCCACATGGCAAGTCGGACCATGTCAAACAGCGAGCCCGTGCCATGTGCCAAGGTGGTGAGGAAGAGCTGTCGGACGGCGCGCTGTACAGGCGTCGCGGGAGCGCGCCCATCATGCGGCTGGGTGAATTGGGCGACGATGTCTCCAGGGCGGTCGCCCGCTCGGATGCGTTGGTAGATGTCGGCGGCTGTGGTGCCGGTGCAAGTTGCCAGCAGCTGGAACAGCTGGGCATGCGTGTCATGCGATCGACTGAGTTCATCGTGCTTCCGCTTGCTTGCCTGAGAACGGGTTTCGGAGCCGCTGGTCTCATAGTGGCAGTCAAGATTGCGCTTCACGCACGTGGAGCAGGGGCGCTGGGCGTCGCACTTGTATCTCCATGTCAGAAGATGTTCCCGCGAGATGCCCATGTACAAAAATGCGAGGCGGAGAGTACCTTGACTTTCTTCACGCGACAGTAGTTGCAGGCGGCTGCAACGACGCCGCGTTGTGCGCGGGTAACGGCGAGCTGCGTCTTTGCTTCGGACACGCGTCTGAGCAGCGTATCGCTCGCATCCTATAGTCGCAGCACAGAGTCAGCCAAGTCGGGGACTCGATGCAGACGGGAGTGGAGCAGAAGGCACCTCTTGCCCCGACATTCTGTTGGCGCGCGACGTCGAGACGAGCGACGGCGGTGAGGAGGCTCATTGCGGTTCAAATATGGCAAAGGCCCAGAGGCCGACTGGCAGCTGCAAATGGCGACGAGTGGCGTGGTGAGTGGCAGTCACGACAATGCAGGAGTGAAGACCGCGCCGGAGCCTGCGCCGAAGTGTGACGGGACCAGGCCTCATGCAGAGAAATATGTTCTCTTTCCTCTTCGTAGCCGTGTTGCCGTCGTGCGATGGGCAAGGCGGGTGGGCACCCCCGGCAGTCTGGGCCGAGTCGACGCCTTCGTCCGACACGCCGGAGATGTTCACTCAGACGGCCCAGCGCGGTGGGTGCGGTGAGCTGAGAGGTGCAATTACTGGACTTGGCATGGCGATGAGTTCCCATCATAGTTGCATAGTCTACATGCTGTATGATTGTCGATCAGCCCTCGGTCCGGGGTCCGCTCCACGGTCCCTGCCCGACTGGCAGTGACTGGGTCCGGAGTCCCTCCGAGTTGCCTGACACGGGAACGCGTTCGTCGTGATTCAATGGATCAGTACGGTGGAAGTGTCAAGAGTCGGCAATGTAATGGCAGTGTCGTGCCTGCTGTGACTACGAGAAAACGAAGCGCCAAGCCTGCCCGAGAGCTCCTGCCGACATCGTCTCCTCAAACCTTGCGATGACATCGTGATGAACAAAAACAATGACTCGACAATCACTACATCGATTAATTGCAGCAACCACACGGACCAGACGAGGCCAGATTGCGTACCGTACTAGCATCAATCACAGCTTCACTTCCCAATACAGCACAATGGGATCTGTCGGGCCTGAAGAAAGCCGGACGTACCCCCTCAAGCGACCGAGTGGCCACAAACCTCCAGTCCCCAGATGGACCTTAAAATTACCACGTGCAGTCAGCCACGTGTATACACTATATATCGGTGTGCAGAGTCACAAGAATGAAGTGCAGAAGCGCCAAGAGGCAGAAGACATTGTCGACAGCATACTTGATGCGCACAACCCACCAGCAGTAGACACATTTCGGGTAACCCATGGCTTTGATCTAGTGGATTCAAAGGTGTGGGTGGCATATTGGACCAATCAAGCAGACTTCGAAACTACATTACAGAAGCTCAATTTGCCCGAGATCTGGCAAAGTCTGGGCAGCAGCAAGCAGGACATTGGAATATGGCTCGAGCATTTCGCCGCACCGGTCGAGAGACTCGAAACCAATTATGCCCGTCTAGACCACAAACCAGGTCTCGCGCAATTGCCTGGCGTAGAGCAGCCAGCCCATGAATTGACAGCATATTGGGGCGCAGGACGTGATCGTATTCCTGCTTCAGCTCACGACCTATTCGAAACACCCAAGGATATTCCCACGCCCTCCTCAAAACCAACTGGCTTTGGCGAGAGACTAACAGGTACAAATTACGATAACATGTAAGTCAACTACATCACATATCTTATTTCCTCCCAACCCCGCCTAACACCCTCTCTTCATCCCCAGGTGCCACATCCGCTCTGGCCAATGGTGGGCCCTCTGCCCTCCCGACGAACGCGAAGCCTACGAAACCAAACTCCAAGAAGCTCTCATGGGTGGCATGGACTACCTCTGGTCCCACCCCGAAGAAACCGGGACAATCGGCCTACGCTTCCTCCAAAACCTCGACGAAAAAGGTAATCCAATCCTCGAAACATGTGGAGCGGGTTTTCATAAGAATTGGAAAGATTTGGAAAAATGGAGTAGTCGACATCCGAGCCATTTGAAGATTTTTAATGGAATGATGAAACATGCGAAGGAGTTTGGAGAGAATAGGAAGTTTATGACTTGGTGAGTGTTAGCTTTCCGCTTGGGATCGTGGTAATTCACGTGAAGAATATGTAACTGATTGTGGCAAGTAGGCACGAAGTCTGGATCTTCAAAGCCGGCGAAGCACATTTCGACTATGTGAACTGTGATCCAAAGACCGGTGTGATGAAATGGGTAGATTTGAAGCGTGAGCAACTTAATTGATCGCTTCACGTTTGGATGAGTGTACAGAATATGTTGATTCACGAATTGTTGGCAAGTCTCAATTGACAATCACGATTCGACGCAGGGCTCAACTCATTACGACAGTGACGGAACACATTCATTGACCATACGACAGGACACAACCAAGCTCATAGACGTTCGAGCCCACATGAGCATTACATGCGATCCTCCCTGGCGTAATCATGGCCAGAATCGTCTGTTCTCTCAACCAGCACAATTCATCCGAGTTCCTAGACGATGGATTTTTGATCTCCTGGAAGATCTCGATTTGATCCATTCATCGATGCGATCAATTCCGTAGCTCTGCCCCACGATTTTGCCTCAAATGCATCTGGATCTGCTCGAGCATAGTCCGGAAGAGCCTCGCAATTGTGCTATCTTCCTCATTTGTGACGAAAGTCCCACCAACGAGTTCTACCACCTCCCGGAGCAAGCCATAAATCTGAGATGGGGATAGCACTTGAATCTGCAACTTCAACAACGAGCGGATTGGTATTGCTCATCTCCTGTTTCTGTGCTCCCGTCATGCTAGACATCGTGCCAGGAACAATTTTATTGCCTTCTTCGCTAGCATGTGCCGAACGCTTTGGCCGCTTGCGTCGAATGAAGAGGAAAGCGAGTAGTCCGCAGAGCAAGATAGCGGCTAGGATGCCTCCGACTATACCTCCGGCAAGGGTCGCGGTAGAAGGAGCGTCATCGTCTTCTGAACCAGGTGTGATTGTTGGTGAGATATTCGGTGGGGTCGTGAGGGGATTTTCTCCACTAGTCGATCTTGCTGAGGTGCTTGTACTAGCTGACAAGATACTAGAGGTTGGCGCTTCAGTCGGCGCCGCTAGGGCCTCATTTCTGAGCCTTTCTATGCCAGGATTCATGTCAACGGTCTGAGCCAGACGGTTCGTGAGGGGGAACCATAAAGTACCACCGCCCGCTCCAAATGGGATCTCAGTAGTGCTTAATGGAGTAGGCCCGTTCGACCCTGATCCAAGAACCGGGAAATCACTGTTATCATGAACTCCGGGGTACACTTGTCCGAGGATTGATACCAGGCTGGCTCGGGTCACTGTCGTTGGAGTTGCGACAACGTATGGAAGGTATAACGCAAAACCCGGTGTCAGGATTCTAACCGTTTGCGTCGGGTTATTTGAGGCTAACTCGACACTCCGATAAGTTCCTATAGCTTGGTCTTGGCCATAGTATACCGCATACCCTGGCACCGGCTCTGTTGCGTCCAGGGTGGGTAGAGAGACGACTACCGCTGCTGCGGACATGTTCTCACAGATCTCTAGTGACGATGCCTTGTTAGAACAAGAATACTAGTTTCCACGACAGGAACTTTGAATGAGTAGCTAAGCACGTCTGATTTGAAGTAAAAGTCGAGCAAGGCTGAGAGACAGACAAACAGCTAACCCGAGGGCCACAACAGCCTACATAGTCAAAACACGCCAGGTACCTGCAAATGCAAGACTAACCAATTATCACAGCTTTTGCGCATGGCTGCATGATAACCGCCCAGAATAGGTCTCGAACTGCAATCTCAGCCTGACCAGCCGTTACGCGGAGCCTTTGGCGTCCGTCTTCGGGACCGGCAAGGCTGAGGCTCAGCCTTGTGTGCACGCCCGACCACACGCCCGAATGGTCCACGAGACAGACGCGAAAGATCACTCGCAAATGTAGAATCACTATCAGTGTTCACATCAATCGGATGGGTTGTGCATGGACATGCCAAAAAGGAAGATATGTGTAACTTGCGTAGAATGTTGCCCGAACAGAGGGTGCTTGTAGGAAATACAGCATCGAACGCGTTCGGCCAGCGAATGTAACAGTCCTTGACCGAAGGGAATAAAATACAAGATTGCCACCATCACACCGGACATCTCACACTACCCTATAATACCTCCCATCATCCCCATTCCTCGCCCTCGGCGTCTGATTCTGTTTTGGCCAGTCTCCCACACCATTCCATCCAGCAGAATTCTGCTGTGGCCGAGCTCCCTGGCCGTTCTGTGCATGGTTCTGCTGGGGCCAGTCTCCCACTCCGTTCGGTTTGGCATGATTCTGCTGTTGCCAATCTCCCCGACTGACCTGTCTAGCATGATTCTGCTGTTGAAAATCTGTCGCCCCATTCTGTTTAGCATGACCTTGCTCTTCTTCGATCGAAGCTTCACGCGAAAAGCTTCCTCTCCCTCCGCTCAACGACTGTCGCGACGCAGAACCTGACAGAGATCGAATTCCTCCGCCGAGTCCGTTCCTGATGGAAGAAGCATAGACGCCATCGCTCGTTTGTCTTCTGAGCGAGGCATCCCTCCGATAGCCGCCTAGACTGCCATCTGGCCGGTGAGTACCATGTATAGTCTTGAAGTGAGAGGTGCCCGGAGCGCGAGGACTAGCCACCTGCTGGCCGGGTGACATACCGGGACTACTGCCATTTGCGGTGACAGGGGATGATACAAGTGGGATCGGAGCGCTGGCCGCGGCATCGTCTGAAGAGGTGTCGAGAGCAGGTGGAACAGCCGCATCGGCATCATCAGCGTTGAAGTAATCATCGACAGTAGCTGGAGTAGGTCTCTCTGGAAGTTTCGGGGCCTCCGATGTTGGAGTCGGCGCTGGAGTAGCTTTACTCGCTGCTGCTTGCACCGTAGCGAGCGTGTCCTTGAGTTCTTGCGCGTGTAATTGCAAGGCTTCGAATTCGCCTTGCAAGCTCCGCTTGTCCTGTTCTGCCATCTCGGTGTTGTTAACTGCCGTTTGCACTGCAGTCTGAACGGAATTGAGCTCGCTCTGTAGCATCTGAATTTCGCTGCGCAACAATGCAATCTCACTTGTGAGCTGGTCTCGCATTTGTTTCTCCCGTTCGGTCTGATTCGAGGCGGCTGTCTTGTGCTGCTCAAGCATCTCTAGAGCATTGTTCCGCTCTTCTTGCAAGGCAACGAATCCTTGACGCTTTCTGAGGTCGGCGTTCTTCTGTCGCTCTTCGTCCAGCAAATTCTTGAATCGGAGGATCGTCTCATTGGCAAGCCCAAGTTGACCCTTTGACGCATCGTACTGTTTCTGCAGCTCAGCTCGTTCAGTCTGTATAACCTTCGATTGCTGCATGATGGATTCATATGTCTGCCCTTGCAGGGCACCCATTGACTCGAGCTGCGTCTTTTCGAGCCTGTGCAATTCAGCGTCGTTTGTCGCAAGCTCCATTGCTTCCTTGGCCTCCTCAAGTCTTTCCTCGAGGGTCGCGATGTCAATGTCACGCTGTTTCGCGATGCCAGTATCTATAATGATCTTCTCTCGGTATGTCTCGATCATGTCGGCCATTCTTTCGGCCAGAACATGTGCACAGAGAGCATTCAGCGACTCAGCCGCGACCTGTATGGGAAGACCGCGTTGTGGGCTGCGATATGTCACGTCTGCACCATGGTTGCAAAGAAGCTCCACTGTGGCCTTTTCACCTTTCTGGGCAGCCATGATGAGCGCGTTGTCGCCACGGGCATTGAGTGCGTTCACATTAGCACCATGCTCGACTAACGACTTCACAGCGTCCGTGGGCATGTGTGTCGCAGCATTGATGAGTGGTGTGGACTGCTCGCTTCCACCAGCGACATTGACATCGATTCTCTTGTCCTGAAGAAGCAAATGGAGGACTTCTGGTAGGCCTCGCTCTGTGGCCGCAGTGATGGGATTACTGGACGCGCCACCGCCAAGATTTGGATTAGCTTTATGCGCCAGCAGTATTTTGATGACTCCAATCTTGTTGTTCTCACAAGCTGCTTGTAGTGCTGTGCTGCTGAAAAATCCAAGTTCCTCGCTGTTGGCGACTTCTTTGTCTACGGCCGCACCATGTGCCAACAAGATCTGGACTACTTTCTCGTGCCCTTGACTCGCGGCCAGATGCAGTGCGTAGCCCGAATCGCCATCAATGTTGGCCCCCTTCTCTAGCAAAGACTTGACGAGATCCGCCATACCATTGCTTGCTGCTGCATTCAATGGGGTTGAATAATCGGCCACTGGTAGGGCATTCGTTGGATCCATCAGATCAGACTTGTCCGCCGTGGCGTTAGCGTTCGCTTTGCACGTCTCGAGCAACCAAATGACAGTCTTGTCCTTTTTCATAACCGTAGCTTGATAAAGTGAGAAATCCCGCACATTCGGTGTGATGTTTTGTTTTGAGAAGACCCATAACTTGTTCAAGATCTCCAAGTTTTCCTCTCTTGTGGTCGCAGCAAGATGGAATGCATCATCGACGTTGAAGTTCCACGAGTGACCAGAGTTATTGTCGTCAATGACATGATCAAGAAGCTCATTGACAGAGTGCCACTTCTTCTCCTTGGCAGCGGACAAGATGGCTTTCTCCATCGTGTGATTTGTGTATGAGTGGGGAAATTTCAGCAGTATCCGCACACTTTCAACAGGTGCATTGTAGGAAGCAGATATGAGTGCTTGGTCCAGTAGCTTGGCATTCTGCAACCATTTGTCTCGTCCGTTTTGCAGAATATCCGCAAACACTGGTGATTCCAAAATGCGAGCGGACAGTGACAGTGGCGCTTCGTACTGAGAGTAATCCAGATCAAAGTGGACATCGCAGTCCATGATTCTTTTCACGGCATCTACCGTTCCAGACAAGATTGCCGCATTGATCACAGGCCCATGCTTTTCGTTCAATGCGTTAATGTTAGCACCTTGATTGATGAGCAATGCCATGGATTGACAATTGCCTCGTAGTGCAGCTAGGTGCAGAGCAGTGCCCGAGCTGCCTTCGCCAGCTTCTATGTCGGCCCCAGCTCGGAGTAGCGCATCGACAACGTCTGTTTCACCTTTGAAGGCGGCGGTGTGGAGCTTATTCTGTTAGTGATGGTACACCATTATGCCTGGGTCTCTCTACTTACCGCCGTCATGCCGTCATCACTCTTCCAGGACAGTGCTGATTTGCCATTCTTGCTCACTAGTATCGAGACCAACTCCTTTGCACCGATCCCCGCGGCGATGTGCAGAGCAGACATGCCGCGAGTCTCAATATCCTTGAAATCAGTGGTCAAAGTCTGGTACTCTCGTAGCCAGGCACTCCTCAAGGTCGAGTCCTGTCCCCAAAAGTCTGGGTCGTCTTCGCACAGGTCGTGTGCGACATCCGCAAACCCTTCGCTCAAATGCTGGAACAGATACTTTATGGGATACGGACATGGGTGCGAGGTGGAGGTGCCTGTCAGTGCGTTCGATCCGTGGATACCGTCATCATCGTTGGTAACCTCAAGAACGTTGCCGTCGTTGACTCTCACACTGACAGTCGCAGATCTGACGAGCTTCGAGGCTACGTTCGCTAAGCGTTCGCGAGAGGTCACGACCTTTACGGATGTCTGGATGTACTTGAAGCAGCGCATTGCCATCAGGCCATGGTAACGTCGTTTTTGGGGGTTGTCCTGCATCTCAGGATGACCATGGTAGGTAGAACTCAGCCGCAGGGCGAACTCCGGGTGAGTGAAATCGATCTTGCCTTTATGCTCACCGGCAGAGACGAGCTCGATCACTGGCGCACACAAATGAACCAAGCCTGACAGCCGTGTCAGGTCATCAATACCAGTGAGTATGGCTAGGTCAGCCATTGTCGGCGGCTCATAGGCGATCGTGAGTGCTTGCAGAAGCTCTTCGACTTCAAGTCTCGCATCTCCGCTTTGATTCAATATCTATTGCAATGTGAGCGGGAGAACCCTTCGATTTTCAGAGTGAACATACCGCTTCCCAGGCATTGTCGATCAGCTTACGAATGTTGTGTCCGCTGACTTCTTTGACCCATTTCCGGATACCAAGGCTGCTGCTATCTTCTGGCATGGCCTCAAGCAAGATGCAGAGAACGTCGATCCATGCTGTGTCCGCGGAGAGGCTGTCAATAGAATTACGGACATAGTACGCAAGATCTGAGCTGTAGCTTTTGCTGGTCCGCAAGCGCGAGACAGCATCGCGCGCATGCTGCCGTTTGGCTGTGTTGAGTGCAGCACCATACTCGTGGTCGTTCTCCAAGTCCACCAAAGAGA